>JAXIVJ010014026.1:15000-35606 GCA_036785665.1 Chirona hameri | reverse complement strand
CCGGGTCCGTTCGGTCCGGGTCCGTTCGGTCCGGGTCCGTTCGGTCCGGGTCCGTTCGTCCATTCGTTCGTCGGTCTGTGAGTCTGTGCGGTAAGCGGTCACCTCACACGGTCGGCTGCCAAGCTAAACCACTCTGAAAAGTCTCCACTGTCGCGCCACGCACCGGTGATGCTCAGTCGGGACCTGTCAGTCTGTCAATCGGGACCTGTCAGTCAGGACCTGTCACCTGACCTGTCAGTCAGCCAGGCGGCGGCGCGGCGCGCCACTGCGGCGGAGGCGGCGCGCGGGCGGCAGACGTGGCGCGGGTTCCGACGTGGGCGTGAGAGCGGCGCGCGCCATAATCACGCCGTCCGTCACGCCACGCGACACCAGTCGTCACGTCACGCGTCACGGTAGTCGTCACGCCACACGTCACGCCAATCGTCACGGTAGTCGTTACGTTTCCGTCGCACTTAACTCATGCCACTCCACCCACCAGGCCACCATCGCTCCACCACCATGCCACCATCGCTCCCACCACCATGCCACCATCGCTCCACCACCAGGTCACAATCGCTCCACCACCAGGCCACCATCGCTCCACCACCAGGCCCATCATCGCTCCACCACCAGGCCACCATCGCTCCACCACCAGGTCACCATCGCTCCACCACCAGGCCACCATCGCTCCACCACCAGGCCATCATCGCTCCACCACCAGGCCACCATCGCTCCACCACCATGCCACCATCGCTCCACCACCAGGCCATCATCGCTCCACCACCAGGCACCATCGCTCCACCACCAGGCCACCATCGCTCTACCACCAGGTCACCAATCGCTCCACCACACCAGGCCACCATCGCTCCACCACCAGGCCACCATCGCTCCACAACCAGGCCACCATCGCTCCATAGTCAGGCCACCATCGCTCCACCACCAGTCCACCATCGCTCCACCACCATGCCACCATATCGCTCCACCACCAGTCCACCATCGCTCCACCCACCAGGCCACCATCGCTCCACCACCAGGCCACCATCGCTCCACCACCAGGGCCACCCATCGCTCCACCACCAGGTCACCATCGCTCCACCACCAGGCCACCATCGCTCCATAGTCAGGCACACCATCGCTCCACCACCAGGCCATCATCGCTCCACACACCAGGCCACCATCGCTACACCACCAGGCCCACCATCGCTCCACCACCATGCCACCATCGCTCCACCACCAGGTCACCATCGCTCCACTACCAAGGCCACCATCGCTCCACCACCAGGCCACCATCGCTCCATAGTCAGGCCATCATCGCTCCACCACCCAGGCCACCATCGCTCCATAGTCAGGCCAACAACGCTCCACCACCAGGCCACTATCGCTCCACCACCAGGCCACCATCGCTCCACCACCAGGCCACCATCGCTCCACCACCAGGCTACCATCGCTCCATCGTCAGGCCACCATCGCTCCATCGTCAGGCCACCATCGCTCCATAGTCAGGCCACCATCGCTCCACCACCCAGGCCACCATCGCTCCACCACCAGGCCACCCATCGCTCCACCACTAGGCCACCATCGCTCCACCACCAGGCCATCATCGCTCCATAATCAGGCACCATCGCTCCATAGTCAGGCCACCATCGCTCCACCACCAGGCCACCATCGCTCCAACTCCCCACTAGGCCACCATCGCTCCACCACCAGGCCACCATCGCTCCACCACCAGATCACCATCGCTCCACCACCAGGCCACCATCGCTCCATAGTCAGGCCACCATCGCTCCATAGTCAGGCCACCCCATCGCTCCACCACCAGGTCACCATCGCTCCATAGTCAGGCTACCATCGCTCCATAGTCAGGCCACCATCGCTCCACCACCAGGCCACCATCGCTCCATCGTCAGGCGACCATCGCTCCCACCACCAGGCCACCATCGCTCCACCACCAGGCCACCATCGCTCCATCGTCAGGCCACCATCGCTCCATAGTCAGGCCACCATCGCTCCAACCGTCAGGCCACCATCGCTCCACCACCAGGCCACCATCGCTCCACCACACCATGCCACCATCGCTCCACCGTCAGGCCACCATCGCTCCACCGTCAGGCCACCATCGCTCACCACCAGGCCACCATCGTTCCACCACCAGGCCACCATCGCTCCATAGTCAGGCCACCATCGCTCCACCACCAGGCCACACCATCGCTCCACCACCAGGCCACCATCGCTCCACCACCAGGCCTCCATCGCTCCACACACCAGGCCACCATCGCTCCACCACCAGGCCACCATCGCTCCACCACCAGGCCACCATCGCTCCATCGTCAGGCCACCCGCCTTCCAGAACCAGATGCCCGCTGGGACGGCGGGCACTAAAGATTCTCCAGGAGTTTTGATGTTAGCATCTGTCGATGGTTCTGCCTGTTGTGGTGATGTTTGCGCTCGTTATGTATACTTCCATAGCAGAACTGTACGTAACTATGACTGTACGTTAGTAGAGTTGTCTATGATACTTCATATACCTACCAATGTTCCTCGCACGACCACTGAATAATATGTATTAGGGATAAAATGTAATGCGCACATCTTCACTCGATAAAATCAACTGAACAAGTCGGCTGACACTTTACCGGCCGGTGTCAATATGTGAAAACATTGTCCTCTGACCTCTTGGCTGTCTCGACTCTCGATCTCTGGAGTTTAGCCTGCTTCCATCTCTTGTCCTGTGGCTCCTCAGATATCTCCTCTGTGTCTGCTTCGATCAATCCACGGCGTTTGGCTGCGCCGGTCTCTGGCCCAGCAGCCAGCTGAGAGAGACGTCGTCCGCGCTGCCCCCCCCCCCCCCCCCCACCCCCCCCCCCATTTGGAGCCGCACTCTCTGGACGGCTCGGCGGTGAGTTATATTATCGGGCCCATCGACACCTTATCATTCTAATGCGAGTTTCATTTACCTGGGCTCTCCGATCAATTAATCACTACCCAGCTGGGCATCGCTCCTACTCTCCTCTCTCTCTCTCCTCTCTCTCCTCTCCTCTCTCTCTCCTCCTCTCTCTCTCTCTCTCTCCTCTCTCTCTCTCTCTTCTCCCTCTCTCTCCTCTCTCTCTCTCTCTCTCTCCTCTCTTCTCTCTCTCTCTCTCTCTCTCCTCTCTCTCTCTCTCTCTCCTCTCTCTCTCTCTCTCTCCTCTCTCTCTCCATCTCTCTCTCTCTCTCTCTCGCTCCGCTCCCGGCTCCGGCTCCGGCTCCGGCTCCGGCTCCGGCTCCGGCTCCGGCTCCGGCTCCGGCTCCGGCTCCGGCTCCGGCTCCGGCTCCGGCTCCGGCTCCGGCTCCGGCTCCGGCTCCGGCTCCGGCTCCGGCTCCGGCTCCGGCTCCGGCTCCGGCTCCGGCTCCGCTCCGGCTCCGGCTCCGGCTCCGGCTCGCTCGGCTCCGGCTCCGGCTCCGGCTCCGGCTCCGGCTCGCTCCGGCTCCGGCTCCGGCTCCGGCTCCGGCTCCGGCTCCGGCTCCGGCTCCGGCTCCGGCTCCGGCTCCGGCTCCGGCTCCGGCTCCGGCTCGTCCGGCTCCGGCTCCGGCTCCGGCTCCGGCTCCGCTCCGGCTCTCTCTCTCTCTCTCTCTCTCTCTCTCTCTCTCTCTCTCTCTCTCTCTCTCTCTCTCTCTCTCTCTCTCTCTCTCCGTCTCTCAGTCTCTCAGTCTCTCAGTCTCTCAGTCTCTCAGTCTCTCAGTCTCTCAGTCTCTCAGTCTCTCAGTCTCTCAGTCTCTCAGTCTCTCAGTCTCTCAGTCTCTCAGTCTCTCAGTCTCTCAGTCTCTCAGTCTCTCAGTCTCTCAGTCTCGTCTCTCCGTCTCTCCGTCTCTCCCGGACTCCGCTGTGCTCCTTTCCCGTCCGCTATCCCTGACCTGCGGCCACAGATCTATTCACCACTGAGCCGTGCGCGGTCGGCTGAGCTTCATTTCACACATGACCACAGAGTGCCGCGGTACCCAGCCGCGGCTGGCGTCTCGCTTCTGGCGTCTCGCGTCTGGCATCTTGCCTCGCCTTGTCTTGTCTCTGTCTTGTTCTCGTCTCTCGCGCCTGCCGCCTGTCCCGCCTATTATCTCTGGCGTGGTGATTATCACCGACTCGAGACCAGCCGAGCATCAGCGACACTGTGACACCGCGGGACACGTGTGTCACTTTCTCCCATTATCTCCTCACCCTCCGCTTCACACGTCTGTCTCTCTCGGCCGTTCGACGTTCATCCTCCACTTCTCCCGTCCGATATCGGCTCGGCATGCTGCCGCCGCTGGACGGTGGTTCCGTGTGGGGCCATGACGCAGTGCTCCTTCCAACGGAGCTAGCCGGGTCGTTCCGCGCGTGACCCTCTCCTGGCCTACCCCAGACAGACCGTGCCTGTATCATCCCCTGCCTGCCGAGCCGAGAGCGCCGTCAGCGCGTGCCGGACACGGCAGCGGGTCGGATTAGATGTCAACATCGACCAAAAACGGAGTGTCTCACCAGCAGCCACAGACGGAGACGGAGACGGAGACGCTGACAGTTGCCGCCCGGAGGAGATGGAAGATCCGGGAGCCAGAGACTGAAGTGAAATAATGTGACATGGTGACGTCACGGTGTCCTCACGGTGAACTCACGGTGACCTCACGGTGACCTCACGGTGATCTCACGGTGACCTCACGGTGACCTCACGGTGAACTCACGGTGACCTCACGGTGATCTCACGGTGACCTCGCGGTGAACTCACGGTGACGTCACGGTGATCTCACGGTGGTTTCACGGTGACCTCACGGTGACCTCGCGGTGACCTCACGGTAAACTCACGGTGACATCGTCGTGACCTGACAATAATGTCACGTTCATTGGCGGCCAACATAGCATAACCGACACGTTACGCGACGAAAGCGTGGCAGCGTGGCAGCGTGACGGTTGGAGTGGGGACATCCGGTAGGTACGACAGAGAACGCAAAAATAACAAATACAATACTTACCATACAATTGGTGAATATAAATGAATTGAAATTAATTATCTTTAAGTGTTATTTAACGTGAATCGGTTTGAGAATGACCACTGGTCAGTGGCTGAAATTCTACTAAAGATATAATTGCTTGTCTTGTAGATTGTTTATGAGACTTCGAGGAAGAGATCATTTTTCAATTCATGTATACTTACCTACCATTGTATATCTTCTGTCGACTCGTTAGTGTCTTAGCATGCGTATAGCCTTTAATCCTACTATATTTTGCATCTGAATTTATTTCGAATTTGTCTGTATGTGTCACAGTCTATAGAGAATGAATAACAGTTCGGATCGTTCCATTGTTATCATCTCAGCCTGGTTATGTCGACAAATGCTCCCGATACAAATTATAAGTAATCGCTCAGAAATATTCGAAGGAACTCACGCCCGCTCAGCGTGAATACAACGTCGTCAGTGGGTTTTCACACATTTTAAATTCTGCGGGCGATGCACCAAAAGTCAGAACTCTCGAGTAATTACAGATGGATGGTGGGCTTTATTTCATCTCAGATGCCTATTGGTCCTGAGAAACGCGGCCGGCACTGGCGCACCAATCAAACACTGGGACAGATGGACGGGCCGGATCCGCGCCGGCCGCGCCACTTTCAGAGCGTGGGTTTAAAGCTTAAAGTTAGAATTATCGCCGACTTCCAGCCTCTTGATTTTTGTAATAGCTTTTTACCAAATCACCCCAACGTTGGTAAGTTTTCAGTGTTTAATTGAGAAATTCCGTTAATGATAAGTAAAATAGGTCGCAAGGGTATGAAGTCAGCAGCGAGTGGCACTGAAGAGGCACGAGGACATACATGTACAACATTTTACATTGTTGATCGCTTGGCATCCCACCGGCAGAGGTGACTGAATTTCGACACGGGCACCTTCACCGTCACCGACACGGGCACCGTCACCGACACGATCACCGTCACCGTCACCGACACCGACACCGACACCGACACCGACACCGACACCGACACCGACACCGACACCGACACGGACACCGGCACCGGCACCGTCACCGACACCGTCACCGACTCGATCACCGTCACCGACACGATCACCGTCACCGACACCGTCACCGGCACCGACACCGTCACCGACACGGGCACCGGCACCGACACGATCACCGTCACCGTCACCGTCACCGTCACCGTCACCGACAACGTCACCGACACCGACACCGACACCGACACCGACACCGTCACCGTCACCGACACCGACACCGTCACCGACACCGACACCGACACCGACACCGACACCGACACCGACACCGTCACCGACACCGTCACCGACACCGTCACCGACACGGGCACCGTCACCGACACGGGCACCGTCACCGACACCGTCACCGTCACCGGCACCGTCACCGACACCGACACCGACACCGTCACCGTCACCGACACCGTCACCGACACCGTCACCGACACCGTCACCGACACCGTCACCGACACCGTCACCGACACCGACACCGACACGGACACCGTCACCGTCACCGGCACCGGCACCGGCACCGTCACCGTCATCGACACGGGCACCGACACGATCACCGTCACCGACACCGACACCGACACCGTCACCGGCACCGTCACCGTCACCGACACGGGCACGGGCACCGACACGATCACCGTCACCGTCACCGATACCGTCACCGACACCGTCACCGACACCGACACCGTCACCGACACCGACACCGACACCGACACCGACACCGACACCGACACCGACACCGACACCGACACCGTCACCGACACCGACACCGACACCGACACCGACACCGACACCGACACCGACACCGACACCGACACGGACACGGACACGGACACGGGCACGGGCACGGGCACGGGCACGGGCACCGTCACCGTCACCGTCACCGTCACCGTCACCGTCACCGTCACCGTCACCGTCACCGACACCGTTACTGACACCGTCACCGACACGATCACCGACACCGTTACCGACACCGTCACCGACACGATCACCGACACCGTTACCGACACCGTCACCGACACCGACACCGACACCGACACCGTTACCGACACCGTCACCGTCACCGACACCGACAACGTTACCGACACCGTCACCGACACAGACACCGACACCGTTACCGGCACCGTCACCGACACCGACACCGTTACCGACACCGTCACCGACTCCGTCACCGACACCGACACCGACACCGTTACCGACACCGTCACCGACACCGGCACCGGCACCGGCACCGGCACCGGCACCGGCACCGACACGGACACGGGCACCGGTACCGTCACGGGCACCGTCTGATGATCGTCCGCTGACTTCCCAGCCACCCTGTCCACTGTGTGGTGAGGTCAGCTGATTTCCCAGCCACCCTGTCCACTGTGTGGTGAGGTCCG
Organism: Chirona hameri; assembly: GCA_036785665.1. NCBI lineage: Eukaryota > Metazoa > Arthropoda > Thecostraca > Balanomorpha > Balanidae > Chirona > Chirona hameri. Next base: position 28,251 of record JAXIVJ010014026.1, on the reverse strand, counting down.
CTGATTTCCCAGCCAACCTGTCCACTGTGTGGTGAGGTCCGCTGATTTCCCAGCCACCCTGTCCACTGTATGGTGAGGTCCGCTGATTTCCCAGCCACCCTGTCCACTGTGTGGTGAGGTCAGCTGATTTCCCAGCCACCCTGTCCACTGTCCACCGTGTGGTGACACAAATGACATGGCCGCAGTTACACGCCTCTATTAATAAACACGCTAATGGCCGTGATACTGATAACGGAAAAGCAGTGAACCGGGCCAGTCTCCCACAGAACACAGCCACCGTGGTGCCACTACTCTGCCAAACCTCTGCCGCCGAGCCCTCAGTCTCCCACAGAACCGGGCCAGTCTCCCACAGAACACAGCCACCGTGGTGCCACTACTCTGCGAAACCTCTGCCGCCGAGCCCTCAGTCTCCCACAGAACCGGGCCAGTCTCCCACAGAACACAGCCACCGTGGTGCCACTACTCTGCCAAACCTCTGCCGCCGAGCCCTCGGCGGCTGATCACCCTGTTTGAGACCTCGGCTTCTGTCGAGCGTCATAACGGCACCGCTCTTCAGAAAACAAACGATGCCAACACAGATGACGCTCATTGTGCACAGCCGGTGTGCACGCGGCGGCACGGTGCACTATGTCTCTCCGGTACGGGGTGAGGTGCCGGCCGGCCCGAGCTCTCCGGTACCGGCCCGAGCTCTCCGGTACCGATGCGAGCTCTCCGGTACCGGTGCGAGCTCTCCGGTACGGGGTGCAGGTGCCGGCCGATCCGAGCTCTCCGGTACGGGGTGCAGGTGCCGGCCGGCCCGAGCTCTCCGGTACGGGGTGCAGGTGTCGGTCGGCCCGAGCTCTCCGGTACGGGGTGCAGGTGCCGGCCGGCCCGAGCTCTCCTGTACGGGGTGCAGGTGCCGGCCGGCCCGAGCTCTCCGGTACGGGGTGCAGGTGTCTGCCGGCCCGAGCTCTCCTGTACGGGGTGCAGGTGCCGGCCGGCCCGAGCTCTCCGGTACGGGGTGCAGGTGTCGGCCGGCCCGAGCTCTCCGGTACGGGGTGCAGGTGCCGGCCGACCCGAGCTCTCCGGTACGGGGTGCAGGTGCCGGCCGGCCCGAGCTCTCCGGTACGGGGTGCAGGTGCCGGCCGGCCCGAGCTCTCCGGTACGGGGTGCAGGTGTCTGCCGGCCCGAGCTCTCCGGTACGGAGTGCAGGTGCCGGCCGGCCCGAGCTCTCCGGTACCGGCCCGAGCTCTCCGGTACCGGTGCGAGCTCTCCGGTACGGGGTGCAGGTGCCGGCCGGCCCGAGCTCTCCGGTACGGGGTGCAGGTGCCGGCCGGCCCGAGCTCTCCGGTACGGGGTGCAGGTGTCTGCCGGCCCGAGCTCTCCGGTACGGAGTGCAGGTGCCGGCCGGCCCGAGCTCTCCGGTACCGGCCCGAGCTCTCCGGTACCGGTGCGAGCTCTCCGGTACGGGGTGCAGGTGCCGGCCGGCCCGAGCTCTCCGGTACGGGGTGCAGGTGCCGGCCGGCCCCAGCTCTCCGGTACGGGGTGCAGGTGCCGGCCGGCCCGAGCGACGGTCGGTCTGCTGCACGGCAGATGTGTGAGTGGCAGAAAGGAGGCGGCGTGTGCTGTGTGATGGACACTCCCTGCTGTGTGGCCTGGTGGCGGCGGCGGCGGTGGCGGCGGCGGCAGCGGTGGCGGCGGCGACGGCGGCGGCAGCGGTGGCGGCGGCGACGGCGGCGGCAGCGGTGGCGGCGGCGGCGGCGATGACACGGGGTTGTTCAGACCGCTCGCCGACTCCCATACCGTGCTGGGAGGCAGTAAACTAGCTTGCGAGCCCTCTCCCCCAGTTAACCCCAGCACAGACAGACATGGTATGATGTGATGTGACAGCCGCCCATGGTATGATGTGAGGGGAGCAGGCAGAGGGGGGAGGGGGTAGTCATGTGTATGTGTCCCCGGGCGGAGGGGAGTTCGAGTCATCTGTTTCGGACCCAGACCCACTAGCCACGCCCACTCGCTATGCCCCCTGTTTGTGTATCGTGTATACTGTGGTGAAGGTGGCGTATAGTGCAGAACGGAACCAGACTGGATAATTATGGTAAGTTACGTTACGTTGTGTATGTTTATAGCTGCCGGCAACGCGAGTCGCTCGATATACCGTGGCCATGAACTGCTGTTTGTAATTAAACAGCAAGGGGTGGATGTATTCATGCAGTCACTATTCAACTGACGCTCATATGTCGTCTCCCTCCCTTGCTACTGAATATAATGGCCGGTATGAGTACTTGCTGCGTCCGATTTAATTTCTCCCTGTACCTATACCGGATCAAACAAACTATCCAATACCCACCAACTTATCATCTCCTGATGTGACGCCGGGCATCAGAATGTTCCGATAGAACTTCCAGTACTTCCAGCTGTCACTTCGTATAGGCACGGTGCAGAAAATACATAAAATACAGAACATACCGAAACGAAGTTGTTTTGAAGTGTAACTGAAACGTGAAGAGCGGAATAGAGCGCGTATAACGGGACTGGAAAGCCGCATAATTAAACTCACTCCCGGCAGATGTGATACTGTGTAACATTCCACAAATTTGGAATGTGAAGGTATGTAATTATTTCACCACATATTACAGATACCCGGAATCTTGTTCAATATAGGTCCGTGACAGGATGAGATGTACGTTTTACTCGTCTTCATCACCATACGAGGTTCACCTCTTCAAGCTGCTGAAATATTTAGTCTGACTGAACAGAGGAAGCAATTAAGACGGCTCTGAGCCCAAATTATCTCGGACTGAAGTTAATTAACGCTCAAAGCTGCAGAAAATCCTGCACTCTATTCCTGTCAGCAATGCCTTGGCTTACACCTTCAGACAAGACGTTGAAAGGGGGCAACTTCTGTACACCATGCTATCAGCTGATGACTTTTCATTCTTGTCTTACGCTTACAATCCTACCTTGGGTTCTATTGTCTTGTCTTTTTATAGTCCTCAATTCCTCAGCATTGTATGTCACAAGACCATTGTTACTTTTGTATTTAAATTCGTCATTCATAGTGACGGCTCTGTAATAGCCACACTCATGCGGTCGTGACCAAATTTCCCACTCACGAGGACTCACGAGGTCGTGACCAAATGTCCCACTCACGAGGACGTGACCAAATGTCCCATTCACGAGGACTCACGAGGACGTGACCAAATGTCCCACTCAGGAGGACTCACGAGGTCGTGACCAAATGTCCCACTCACGAGGACGTGACCAAATGTCCCATTCACGAGGACTCACAAGGACGTGACCAAATGTCCCACTCACGAGGACTCACGAGGACGTGACCAAATGTCCCACTCACGAGGACTCACGAGGACGGGACCAAATGTCCCACTCACGAGGACTCACGGGGACGTGACCAAATGTCCCACTCACGAGGACTCACGAGGTCGTGACCAAATGTCAAATAACTTAACAGACGCCGGTACACACATATTAAGTGCTCTAGTTTGCAGCTGGAAGTGCCGCCAGTCGGCTGGGTCGCCGACATGTTAGAGTATAGAGTTAGAGTATATATCCACCATACACCACCTTCAGATCATTAGTGCATTTGACATGTCGGACGTCATAACACTGCTTCAATGATGATGTTTATGACATTTATCGGCTTCCTTTGGTTTGAGTTACTGACATTCAATGTGACAAGTTACAACACAACTTCCACACTCATATGAAGAGGGATCTCTGATGCAAGCGGAAATCATCGCTCCCCCTTTGATGCGGCATCGCAATCTTCCCGTCTGCCAGGAGAATGAAGCGGCCGTTCGATCTTTTTTCTGGGCAGCATACTTGCCGTGTGATTTTCCGCGCGAGCTCCCACTGCACCGACTCTCTGCCTCTCTTCCACCATCCCGCCGGCCCGGCGTCGGAGCTCGTTAACTCGGACTGACGGCACCAAAACCACTTATGCCGCCAAGATTGTTATTCTTGGCACTTCCCTACCGGGCGTCGGGCGCCCTCCACCGCTATTGGAAATCCTCCCCTTCCTATCGGCGGCGGCGGCGGCGGCGGCGCGTGGCGACGGCGGTGGCGTCCGGGACGAGACGCCGCGCTGAGGAGCGAGCTGTGTGCCCCCAGGGCATCGGCTGTGTGCCCCAGGGCAGCGGCGGAGCACGGCTTTGGACAGGGATCGATCCACTCACACACACCGGCGGCAGGCCGAGTCCGCCCTGTCCGCCCCGTCCTCCCGGTCCACCCGGTCCGCCCGGTCCGCCCGGTCCGCCCCGGTCCGCCCGGTCCGCCCCGGTCCGCCCCGGTCCGCCCCGGTCCGCCCGGACCGGGAGGAGACCGATCGGCGACGAATGCACCGCTCTATCGCCGTCTTTCGCCGCCGTCTGCGGTCCGATTTGGCAGCCTTTCCGTCTGAGAGGGGTGTCGAGGCCGATTAGGGGAGGAGGTAAGAGATGGCCAAGGGAACGGCGGAGGGTTACGAGCTAACGAGTTTCCTGGATTGTGCGATGAAAGCCTTTGTTTCCGGTACCTCCGATTACAGATTCAGAGCTTTACGTGTACAGTGTATGCATGCATGCATGTACAATGTAGGTACATACATAGAAATGAACATAAATCCCACGTATGTTGATCACAAAATGCGTTCCATCGCAAGCCAGTTTTGGATTTTCAGAAATCAAACCCAGTTTTCCTATGACGTAACGTTCCAGAGCATACCCTGATTGCATTATCCTTCTTTATCTGATGTCCCCACGGATAGTCTCAAACCCCGTCACGCTGGTCAGACATCTCGTGCATTATTAACAGCCTTGGCCCTGAGCGCGGTGTTTGCAGTGAGTCCTTGACCGAATTTGGCAGCCGAGGAAATCGCGACTCATTGAGGCATGTCCGTGGCGGGCGATGCTCAATCACGCCCGAAATGAGAAAACTGCCTGTTGTTAGGTGCCACAACCACTCTGATTTAAGTCGGCTAAATTAAGAAAACTGCGTGTGTTTTTTGTTTCAACTAGCGCCGTGAGTTTAGCCTCAGGCCGCAGCCAAAGTAGTGTGTATCTGTATTTGTGTGTGTTTGTGTTTTTTGTGTGTGTACTTGTGTAGTGTATGTATGTGCGTATGCGTGCGTGCGTGCGTGCGTGCGTGTTTGTGTGCTTGCTTTCTTGCGTGCTTGCGTGCTTGCGTGCTTGCGTGCTTGCGTGCTTGCGTGCTTGCGTGCTTGCGTGCATGCTTGTGTCTGTGCGTGTGTGCGTGTGTGCAGGTGTCAGTGTCCCGGTCTGGTGTCCTCTGTCCAGTCAGCACTCAGCAGCCTCCCGGTTCAATTACCTTCACGTCAGCCAGCCGCAGGGCTGGCAGGCCGCAGGGAGCCTCTGTCCCCGGAGACGAGGGGCGTCACTGGTTCTTTACGGCCATCGATGCCTGCGCTGCGGCCGACGCCCGGCCAGTGGCCAGCCTTTGTTCCTGAGGGCGCCGAGGTGAGCCCTCTCCTCTCCCATCTCACCCCTCTCCTCTCCCATCTCACCCCTCTCCTCTCTCATCTCACCCTCTCCCTCCCATCTCACCCCTCTCCCTTCCATCTCACCCCTCCCCCTCCCATCTCACCCCTCTCCCTCCCATTTCACCCCTCTCCTCTCCCATCTCCCCCTCCCCTCCCATCTCACCCCTCTCCCTCCCATCTCACCCTCTCCCTCCCATCTCACCCCTCCCCTCCCATCTCACCCCTCTCCCTCCCATTTCACCTCTCCCCTCCCATCTCACCCCTCCCCTCCCATCTCACCCCTCCCCTCCCATATCACCCCTCTCCCTCCCATATCACCCCTCTCCCTCCCATATCACCCCTCCCCCTCCCATCTCACCCCTCTCCTTCCCATTTCACCCCTCCCCTCCCATCTCACCCCTCTCCCTCCCATCTCACCCCTCCCATCTCACCCCTATCCCTCCCATATCACCCCTTCCATCTCACCCCTCTCCCTCCCATCTCACCCTCCCCTCCCATATCACCCTCCCCTCCCATCTCACCCTCCCCATCCCATCTCACCCTCCCCTCCCATCTCACCCCTCCCCTCCCATCTCACCCCTCCCCCTCCCATCTCACCCTCCCCCTCCCATCTCACCCCTCTCATCTCCCATCTCACCCTCCCCCTCCCATCTCACCCTCCCCTCCCATCTCACCCCGCTCCCTCCCATCTCACCCCTCTCCTCTCCCATATCACCCCTCCCCTCCCATCTCACCCCTCTCCCTTACATCTCACCCTCCCCCTCCCATATCACCCTCCCCTCCCATCTCACCCCTCCCCTCCCATTTCACCCTCTCCCTCCCATTTCACCCCTCCCCTCTCATCTCACCCCTCCCCTCCCATCTCACCCTCCCCCGCCTCACCCCTCCCCTCACATCTCACCCCTCCCCTCCCATCTCACCCCTCTCCCTCCGATCTCACTCCTCCCCTCCCATCTCACCCCTCCCCCTCCCATATCCCCCTCCCCCTCCCATCTCACCCCTCCCCTCCCATCTCACCCTCCCCTCCCATCTCACCCCTCCCCTCCCATCTCACCCCTCCCCTCCCATCTCACCCCTCCCCTCCCATCTCACCCCTCCCCCTCCCATCTCACCACTCCCCTCCCATCTCACCCCTCTCCCTCCCATCTCACCCCTCCACTCCCATCTCACCCCTCCCCCTCCCATCTCACCCTCCCCCGCCTCACCCCTCTCCCTCCCATCTCACCCTCCCCCCGCCTCACCTCTCCCCTCCCATCTCACCCTCTCCCTCCCATCTCACCCCTCCACTCCCATCTCACCCCTCCCCCTCCCATCTCACCCTCCCCCGCCTCACCCCTCTCCCTCCCATCTCACCCTCCCCCGCCTCACCTCTCCCCTCCCATCTCACCCCTCCCCTCCCATCTCACCCCTCCCCTCCCATCTCACCCTCCCCTCCCATCTCACCCCTCCCCCTCCCATCTCACCCATCTCCCTCCCATCTCACCCCTCCCTCCCATCTCACCCCTCTCCCTCCCATCTCACCCCTCCCCTCCCATCTCACCCCTCCCCTCCCATCTCACCCCTCCCCTCCCATCTCACCCCTCCCATCTCACCCCTCCCCTCCCATCTCACCCCTCCCCCTCCCATCTCACCCTCCCCCGCCTCACCTCTCCCCTGACCGGCTCCTTAAGAAAATCCGCACTAAGCGATGACTCAGACATGTATCGACCGTACGAAGGCCGCACGAGGTACGAGGCCGCGCTACTGTACGCCACACTGCGTCGGAAACGCCGCGCCTCGCTGCGCTGCGCCGGAATCGCCGCGCCGCGTCAGAATGGGCTCCCAGCGGCGTGTCGAGTCGGTGAGAGTCGCTGTCGGCGCCGGACGACTCGGGACGTCGGAGGTGACGAGCAGATCGTGCGGATCGCCGCTCATCTGCGCTGCGGGTTCCGGTGGGAGAGGACGGGGTCGCCGCAGGGTGTTCCGGTGGGGGGGGGGGGGGGTTCTGCCCCACTAGGGAGGGATGGAGAGGGAGGTTGGGGAAGCTGAGGGATGGGGCAGACGATTCTGACGTCGATCGGCTGCTTCCTCTGATATAAGAGGACTCGGATATCGGGTGGAGTGGTTCTTCTTCATGCTCTTCCTCATGTTTTTTTCCCATGTTGAGATGATGGTCCAGGACGATGGTAGAATGAAGTGGAAACTGGAAGGCCAGCTCCCTACTTCATTCAACTGGGACAAGAGCAGCAAAAGTATCCGAAGTTATTTCAATTTTAAACTAGTATCAATGTGCATTTGTAATAGCCATTATATCAGGCAAACAGCTACGTTTCAAAGGCTGTTTTCGCTGTCTTCTAGGCTTGATACCAATTACGAAAGGAACTTGACTGGTAATTCGATACGTCCAATTGACGACGCGCGAGGCCCGTGACCAGGCGGGTGCACCGGGTGCCCGTGCACCCCTGGGTTCTCCGTGCACCCCTGGGTTCTCCGTGCACCCCTGGGTTCTCCGTGCACCCCTGGGTTCTCCGTGCACCCCTGGGATCTCCGTGCACCCCTGGGATCTCCGTGCACTCCTGAGATCTCCGTGCACCCTATGACATTAGTCGGTGCACCCTCAGGTCAAGGACTTTCACGGTCGAATACAAACAATTGAACACAAGCGGTTTTGAACTTTTCGAGTACAATACGCTAAGCAGGACACTTATCAGGACACAAATCTTCAGATAGGTACAATATGTTCTACATGCTAAGACTTTGGGGTGGTAACTCTGGGGTGGTAACTCTGGGGTGGTAACTCTGGGGTGGTAACTCTATGCTAATGGTGATACACCTGCCGGGAATTGTGCACCCTCTGGTAATTCAGCCTGGCTACGGGCCTGCGACGCGCACAGTAGGTAGGTATATCAGGCTCGTCCTTCGGAAATGAACGTGGAGCAGTTGTAAAAGTCGCCCTAGATAATGCTGGTCCATCTCCGCATAGGTCACACTATCACAACCAACCGTACATCTTTGCTTCCAATCTGTTCTCCCGTGGTGTCCAGGGTTTGTCTGTATAATTACCAACTACCAAGCAGAAGCTTCCATGTTGCGCGCACATTCGAGATGCGACGTTGCTGTTTTAAGCCCATTCGTTCGTCAGCCTGATCCTTTCGCCACCGAATAGAGCGACAGGTGGACAATGGACATGTCACCGCGTCCATTACCGCTAACGGCCCGCTAATTACCGCGTCCATTACCGCTAACAGCCCGCTAATTATTGTCACCGAGCACACAGCAGCAAAATAATGTTATCGGATATTTCCCTGAATATATCCATTCACTAAGCTCAGGGTTGAGCCACTCTCGATTTGATTTGATTATAGTTCAAGCAGCCAGCAATCAACTTCAACAAACTTGCGAAATTGACTGGTAAAACTCGTATCAGATGGCGAAAATGGGGCTAAATACCATTAAGGACGGGTTGGTTGCACTCCGTTATCAGATGGAGTCATTTCAAATCTGCGGACCACAAATGGATATGGTCTTTTTGCTTACCGACTCCTATAAGAATGATATGCAGTACTTATGTGCAAACACAATTACTATACGGAATTATTAGATGTAAGGATGTCAGAAATAAGTAAATTTAGTTAAAGGGAAATAATTACCTTTTTCCACTAAAATGGAGTTAGCACTTGAAATCGCCAGACGAGATCAAAATATATTGTAAATTCATCACATTTTGCATGAAAACTTTCCTACCGAAAGATATTTCAAGTTAAAGTTGATAAGCGTTCCACACTTTTAACGACCGGTACTTGCACTATTTCTGACCTTTTGTCAAGTACTTTTGGTCCTCATCAAACTGCGGGCTTTTCCCGTATTGTTTTTTTACGCAATAGAGTGGAAAATATATTGTGCGTTCTGCTTGTTGTGATTATATGCCCGGCGATCTTCTAAAACTAACAGCGATTGGAAAAAGTGGCAATAAAATCGGAAGCTCGTCGATGCACATCAACGCGGCATAGTTAGTGGTTGCGACCCTCAATTTTTGCAAATCGATTCATTTGTTTTCAACATTAGGAGTTGTGTATAGTTTGTCTGTGGCTGTATATAACACTATGCTTTATTTTATCATGAAAAATAAGAATTTTCCCAAAAAAAACTAACGAACAATAACACAAAACTGGCAATTAAATCAGAAGCTCATCGATGCACATCGACGGCGACCTATTTAGCGTCGGCGATTTGTTTACAAAGTCATTGGCATGCTTCTCGGCGCACTTAACCATCTCGGCGCACTTGGCGAGTTGTTCCTGATTAGTATACCCAAGTCCCTTAGCAGGCTTTGTTAATGACGTCACTGGTGCTATTCTTGTGTAGCATTGCAAAATATATCTGATTTCGAGTTGAAAGCTAATTAAAGACTTATTCAAATTATTGTTTTTAAGTTTGAATTTTCTTGTTAATCATTATTAAAGGTATTGTAGCACTGTATTTCATAGTAGTTGACACTTCAGAAACTTGTGACGTAATAATATTGTATCCAATATGCATTTCCCTCACCTTTTGCTATTGTGGCGCAGTGCCGAGTGCTTTGCGAATACTAGCTTGCCTGGGGTTCAATTCATTCCGCTCTTATTTTATTCGAGTTGGTATAGTTTGCATGTTGTTGTTATTCATGACTTATACTGATAGTCAGTCATGCATCACGGATGCTTCACGGATTGCTTCACGAATCAGAGCGCTGCTCGAACGCACGCTAGTAGCGCCTTCGTTCTCCATGGCAACCAGGCGTGAGCAAATGAAAAGCCAGAACGTATTCCCTTTCTGGCTTTTGATTGGCTGACGCCTGGTTGCCATGGAGAACGAAAGCGCTACTAGCGGGTGTCCGAGCAGCGCTCAGTTTGATCGGAAATGTCACAGAGCCTCCACAAATGCCGCACTCGATGTTAACAATGGTAGGGAAGGACGAATTTGTCAATGACCTTCATGAAGTACACAAGGTACTTGTTTTGTATTTTTCCAAACTTACAACTTTCAATATGGGAATAATTTTATTTAATTCTTAAATTGAAATACAATAATTGTAAAATCATAGCGGTAGCCTAAGAAATTGTTGCTAACAAAATCAAAAGGTCATTATTTCCCTTTAAGTTAAATGAAGTTAATTAAATTTACCAAATTAGATAAGTTTCCCTTTGTATAGTATTTGTTACCAACAGGTGGAAAAGAAGGTTCTATACATTTTTACCCAGCACCACTGTAGCGAACCAGGGCGTGTCCCAACTGCAACGAAGTCAAAGTCGAACGTCTCTGTTGTTCACCGAGAATGTGCCAGCGTGTTCCACCAGCCATTTTCGGCAGCCAAAACCTGTCACCGCTCCGAACGTTTCCAGCCACGCCCATCGCCGACGAAAAACAAATTTCCTGCGTTGGCTCTCCCGCCAGCAAAGCCTGAGGTGAACCTGACGATATGTTCTCTCTGTCTGCCATTCTCGGCACTCTGATATGTCTGTCGCCTTTCCGACCGCCACCACCACCGCCACCGCCACCGCCACCGCCACCGCCACCGCCACCGCCGCCGCCGCCACCGCCACCGCCACCGCCACCGCCACCGCCACCGCCACCGCCACCGCCACCGCCACCACCACCACCACCACCACCACCGCCGCCACCGCCACCGCCACCGCCACCGCCACCGCCACCGCCACCGCCACCGCCACCGCCACCGCCACCGCCACCGCCACCACCACCACCACCACCACCACCACCACCACCGCCACCGCCACCGCCACCGCCACGGCAGGATCCCAGCCAAGCGCACAGTCCGGTCTCCGTTCTGTTCCGCGTGGCCAGCATATGTCGTCTGCCCCGTCGGCGTCGAAATGCAAATGTGCCCGCCGAGCGCCGGGCGCCGGTGGCTGCCGGTGGCTGCCCGGCGGTGACGTGCAGCGTGGCTGGTGGTTCCATTAGATAGATGAGCACTGTCGCCAGCCGGCCGCAGCCGCCTCAGATTGCGGGGCCGTGGTCCGGACGCGGGAGATTTACCGTGCGCGGCCGTGTGTCGGACGGTACAGCGATGTCTCGCAGGGTGGCGGGCGGTGTCCACTGCTGATCAATGACCGGCCGACGTACCTGCTGATCAATGACCGGCCGACGTACCTGCTGATCAATGACCGGCCGACGTACCTGCTGAGCAATGGCCGGCCGACGTACCTGCTGATCAATGACCGGCCGACGTGCCTGCTGATCAATGACCGGCCGACATACACGGGCACAGTCAGTTGACCCACTGCGGTTAGTGCAGTGGTGCAGTGGTGCAGTGGTGCAGTGGTGCAGTGGTGCAGTGGTGTAGTGGTGCAGTGGTGTAGTGGTGCAGTGGTGTAGTGGTGCAGTGGTGCAGTGGTGCAGTGGTGCAGTGGTGCAGTGGTGTAGTGGTGTAGTGGTGTAGTGGTGTAGTGGTGCAGTGGTGTAGTGGTGTAGTGGTGCAGTGGTGTAGTGGTGCAGTGGTGCAGTGGTGTAGTGGTGTAGTGGTGCAGTGGTGTAGCGGTGCAGTGGTGTAATGCAGTGGTGTAGTGGTGTAGTGGTGTAGTGGTGTAGTGGTGTAGTGGTGCAGTGGTGCAGTGGTGTAGTGGTGTAGTGGTGCAGTGGTGTAGTGGTGCAGTGGTGTAGTGGTGTAGTGGTGTAGTGGTGTAGTGGTGTAGTGGTGTAGTGGTGTAGTGGTGTAGTGGTGTAGTGGTGTAGTGGTGCAGTGGTGTAGCGGTGCAGTGGTGTAATGCAGTGGTGTAATATGCCGCCGCCCTGAGGGATGGGCCATCGGGAATTACCCCGTCTGTCCAGATGTCTGTAGTGTGTTGGAATAGTGTGTGATGTGAATGGTTATATGATCCCGAGTCATATAATCAAGTATAAATGATCAGCTGCTTACTATGCAGATGTATTAATCTCCATGATTAGTATTCCACTGAGTATTCAACCATTCTTAGTATTCAGCTGAATTCTGGAAATAACCGGACACCTCGTCCATCGTGCGTCATTGCTTATGCCAACTAATTAATAATGGATCCTGGTCCAGTCGTATCAAGCTGGACACTTTGCCCGCCGCCGCCTGCCCCTGTCAGCTTTGTTGAGAAACGATAGACTATTTTTCGACTTGTATTACCTAATGGAATTGTTATCAACTTCCACACTTCGCCACAAGCCACACTTTGAAAGTTTTTAATTTTGTTGAAATATCAAGGATGACGGACAAAAATGCATTCCGCAGTTTCATTATTTTTTTGTTAGACGGTGGAGGTGAAATAGTGTGTTATTTATTTAAGCTTACCATAAACACATTTGAAATATGGATAAGATTCGAGCATGTTAAGCTGCCTTAGTGACATCTGAAACAAACAAATAATATTGCAAATGAGGGAAACAATGTGGTGCAGCAATCGTGGGAAGCACCAGGTCGCTCCTTTGAACACTCCAAATTCGTTAGCAAGCTAATCACCGAGACTGAAGCGACCCTCCACAACAGGCTCCAGCCTCTCAGACCTTGCCGTCAACACGGGCGGACACCTAATACTCACTAAAGCGTCTCATCTGCCCCGGAAAGTCGGGTGCTGCTCGGTGTAAACGTCAAACGATCTGAATGTCTTAGAGGAGGCAGATGGTCCAGTGGGAGCAGTCCTTCTTTGGTAAGTTCGATCAGGGATGGATGACAAACACCACATCAGGGATGTCTGTGTAAATAATTATTGAGAGGTCGATACATCCAGATTGAAATGTTTTCGTTAAGGCTGATGTTTGACAATATAGAGTGGTTG
>JAXIVJ010014026.1:0-10000 GCA_036785665.1 Chirona hameri | reverse complement strand
GGTCCATATATGCCCCGTCTGCCCTCGTCAGGGTCCATATCTGCCCCCGTCTGCCCTCATCAGGGTCCATTTCTGCCCCCGTCTGCCCTCGTCAGGGTCCAAATCTGCCCCCGTCTGCCCTTGTCAGGGTTCATATCTGCCCCCATCTGCCCTTGTCAGGGTCCAAATCTGCCCCCGTCTGCCCTCATCAGGGTCCATATCTGCTCCCGTCTGCCCTTGTCAGGGTCCATATATGCCCCCATCTGCCCTGGTCAGGGTCCATATCTGCCCCCATCTGCCCTTGTCAGGGTCCATATCTGCTCCCGTCTGCCCTTGTCAGGGTCCATATCTGCCCCCGTCTGCCCTCGTCAGGGTCCATATCTGCCCCCGTCTGCCCTCATCAGGGTACATATCTGCCCCCGTCTGCCCTCGTCAGGGTCCAAATCTGCCCCCGTCTGCCCTTGTCAGGGTTCATATCTGCCCCCGTCTGCCCTTGTCAGGGTCCATATATGCCCCCGTCTGCCCTTGTCAGGGTCCATATCTGCCCCCGTCTGCCCTTGTCAGGGTCCATATCTGCCCCCGTCTGCCCTCGTCAGGGTCCAAATCTGCCCCCGTCTGCCCTTGTCAGGGTTCATATCTGCCCCATCTGCCCTTGTCAGGGTCCAAACCTGCCCCCGTCTGCCCTCATCAGGGTCCATATATGCCCCCGTCTGCCCTCGTCAGGGTCCATATCTGCCCCCCTATGCCCTCATCAGGGTCCATATCTGCCCCCGTCTGCCCTCGTCAGGGTCCAAATCTGCCCCCGTCTGCCCTTGTCAGGGTTCATATCTGCCCCCGTCCGCCCTTGTCAGGGTCCATATCTGCCCCCGTCTGCCCTCATCAGGGTCCATATCTGCCCCGTCTGCCCTCGTCAGGGTCCATATATGCCCCCGTCTGCCCTCATCAGGGTCCATATCTGCCCCCATCTGCCCTTGTCAGGGTCCATATCTGCCCCCGTCTGCCCTTGTCAGAGTCCATATCTGCCCCCGTCTGCCCTCATCAGGGTCCATATCTGCCCCCGTCTGCCCTTGTCAGGGTCCATATATGCCCCCGTCTGCCCTTGTCAGAGTCCATATCTGCCCCCGTCTGCCCTCATCAGGGTCCATATCTGCCCCCGTCTGCCCTTGGCAGGGTACATATCTGCCCCCGTCTGCCTCATCAGAGTCCATATATGCCCCGTCTGCCCTTGTCAGGGTCCATATCTGCCCCTGCCTGCCCTTGTCAGGGTCCAGTCTGCCCCGTCTGCCCTTGTCAGGGTCCATATCTGTTGCCTTCTGTCCTGGTCAGGGTCCAGTCTGCCCTCGCCTGCCCTTGTCAGGGTCCAGTCTGCCCCCGTCTGCCCTTTTCAGGGTCCATATCTGCTGCCTTCTGTCCTGGTCAGGGTCCAGTCTGCCCGCGTCTGCCCTTGTCAGGGTCCATATCTGCCCCCGTCTGCCCTTGTCAGGGTCCATATCTGTTGCCTTCTGTCCTGGTCAGGGTCCAGTCTGCCCTCGCCTGTGACAGGAATGTTTAACAAACGTCAGCAGAAGCCAGCAGCAGAGGCTGCAGCAGAGGCTGCCGCAGAGGCTGGCACCGGGACTGCTAATCACTGATACAGACCGTCCCGTCTCGGTATTCTGGCCTTTCGAAATGTCGGCGTGCTCGCTCGTGTATCGTGGGGAGGATATCGGCGGGACCGAGTGCGTGCCGACTTCATTTGGAAGGCAGAGCATGCGCCGCCGACATCAGACGCATGTTTACCGCCCGCTTCAATCATCAAGATATGCAGAACTTGGCGCATTGTGTAACCCACACCCCGTTCACGCTTCAGCGTGGAGCGACGGAACGGAGGGCAGGCAGTTCCAAGAGCAAAGGAAGGTTCGCTCGGGTGTCTGGTTTGCACCGTGATAGGATCTTCCAGGGCCATCGTTTTCCTACTGTGGGAGCTCTGTCGATTATCAGTGGAGCGACTCGGCAGACGCCGACAGCGGCGTCGGTAGAGGCTCGCCCCTCGGTCGGAGACGTTCCCGGCCTGGGGTAGAGCGTCGCCTGGGGACAGGGCTAGCTAGCTGCCTCCACTGGGGAGAGAAGTCCCTGAGGTACTGTTGGCACGCGCGAAATGAGAAAACGTTACAAAGAAGACGCACACTGGCGAGGGGCGGAGCGAATGGCGACAAAGCCCTGAGGCGTCGACTGACTGATGGGTTTACCCGAAACAAATGAGCTTTGCGAGCGATAAATTAATGTTACGATGTCATCGCGTCTCGAATTGCTCGGCGCAGCGGTGCTGGCTTTTGTTGAGCGGATTAGTGGGAGCCATGTTGGCCGTATTTTGGTTCGAGGCTTCGTTGCGACGATTTATGCGGGCAACTTTGGCCAAAGTCCCGGAAAGTTGTCTTTGATGAGATCGGAACAAGGTTGTAACTTGTCGAGGAGCTCAGAAGTTGGTATTGGACTGACTTTGCTTTATCTTGAACTCCATCATTTTATTGTGTGACAATTTAAAACAAATTACAAGACGCCGAGACTTCTGTTTGGACAGTTAACACTATCTTACATTCTCATAATTGTATATTCTTGCTGTATGTAAATATTTGAACATCTTTCTTTGCTTCCAAAGCGCGATTAGAAGTTACAAGCAATTACGATTTATCATTACCGAGCGGGCGCTAAGCGGCCGTGAGGTTTATCGTCAACTTACTAGACAAATTCGCATTTGACCCGGTCCGAACCGGCCCGAACCGGTCCGAACCGGCCCGAACCGGCCCGAACCGGCCCGAACCGGCCGGGATGAAAGAGGCTATGGTTGTTGAAAATATAATTAACTGTATACGCATTTTAATTTTGAAGTGCACTGACGAAATGGTGATGTTGAGTTTGCAATATTCAAAAGCAAATCATAGTCCGCAAAGAAGTGATTATAAATAGTGATAAGGCGACTCCAATTTTGCGAATGTGTGCCAATCATGAGTGGTGCAAATGCATTTTTTTTTAATCTAATGGGGGAGTTTCGGGAACCAAATTTTGCAGGTGAAATCGGACACGCTTAATCTACCGATACACACCAAAAACTCCATATTGGCCTGCGAGGTGGCAATATCCCTTTAATAAAGCCATTTTTGATCAATAATTATTTTTGTTCATTTCGAAGTTTGCGTGTGCCTCGCGCTGTGGTACCACCCCTATCAGAACGCACCATACCAAAAACAAATTGATTTGATGGACCTATCCAGTGGTGAAAACCCGATCTGAATCGGAGTAGTGGTTGCACAGTTATTAGCTTCCGAAAAGCGTCTGTACGGCCGGGTCGGGCCGGGTCGGACCGGTTCGGGCCGGGTGAAATGTAAATTTGTCTAGTAAGTTGACGAGAAACCTCAAGGGCGCTTCGCGACCGCTCGGTAACGATGAAGCATGCACGCAGGGCCTCCCGTAAGTAAGTAACTGGGTGGACAAATGCCCATCTAGTACTCCAAGATGCCCACCCAGTGGAGAGAATTTGCCCACCCAGTTGTAAACTATGACATTACAGGCATCCGTAATTTCCCGTCCCCTCTCGGTGACCAAAAAGCAACACAAGAACCATTCTGGCATCGTTACAGTCAATTTTCCCTGTTTGGAAGCATTTGGATGCGCATGGAAAGACAATAATCACGCTCTGTTTACACACAAATTCATTTTAGCGCTTGTTGTTGGCTGTTTCGGCCATGAGGGGCCCTGACCTTGGCACTGGTTTTGCCTCCACGTGGTTTCACCCGCTTCACCTTCCATGCCGCCCAGGTCAACAGTGTAAATTGGGCCTCCGGCCATCCGGAAAATCGGAGTTTGCTTATCACCACAGTTCAAGTTTGACCATGCCACCTAAAAAAGACAAGGTAATTGCTATTTTTTCAAGAAAATAAACTTTTTCAAGAACTTTGTCTGTGCGTACCTAGAAGCCACGGGCCGGCGTATGCGCGATCCGGATGCATCAACATACCAAAAGCGCGAGTTTTTGGCGAAATTCTTTCGCGAGACGGGCGACGTGTAGGTAGGGAGGCCATCACAGAGAACCCCTACGGATTCGAGTCATTATTATAGTCATTCATTATGAACTGGGTAGCTGTTACCCAGATCTACACAGCACAGTCCCTGCTATGCTAACTGTTGTAATGGACATCCCTCATTACTGTGATATGGGGATTAGATATAATAGAATACATATGGTTCATCGTGTTCCCGTCATTTTGTATTTGTATTCACGATCTCAGCGCCTTTCCATGCAAGACGGTTTATTCCAGCAGTCAGGTAAAGATGGATGCATGGTTAAGAACCACACATCCACGCTAAAAAGTAGAGACAGTAAAAACTTAAAGGTCAGGAAAAAAAAACACTCCGCCTGTCTACATGCTTGTAAACTGTTTCAGCACGGAATCATTGCTGCGGCGATACTGGCGAGAGTTCCGCGTTTCCGTGCTGTGGTCGCTAGATCCTGCTTCGGACGCAGCTACTTCTTCTTCGTGTTCGGGCCACGGGAACTCCGGTCAGCAGCAGAGAAAATGATACAGACGAAGAACTGAGCAGAGGGACAAGGCCAATTACATAAGCCTGACAAGGATGCCCTAGCAACTCAATTATAACCAGAGAGAAGCCTCTCAAATCCCAGAACATGGGCGGATCCAGAGGGGGTGGGGGGCACGGGCCATGCCCCCCCCCCAAACCACCTGCAATCGGTGCAAATTTGACATATTTCCTGAGATAATATAAAATCTAAGCAACTTTTACTAAGGAAAGTTTGTTTAAAATCAGTTATCGGTGCACAAGCAAGCGACATCCGATGAGTTTTCAGAATTGTGTGATTTTTGGGGGGATTTGTCCCCCCCCCCAAAAAAAAATGACCCAAACCACCCATCCTGGATCCGCCCTTGTCTGAGAAATAAACCGCGAAGCCTTAGCAAATTGGTAACAGAAGAGAAAATACTCAGGGCGTAGTTACTAACGGCAAGTAATCAGTTGTGGATTTTGTTTTCGTCCTTGAAGCGGTGCGAACAATTCTTCTGCCTATATTTAATGAAATGGAAATAATTACCCTTTTCAACAAAAATGAAGTTGTTACTTGAAATCGATAGACGAGATCAAAATATATTGTAAATTGATCACATTTTGCAAATAAACATTCCTACCGAAAGATGTTTCAAGTTAAAGTTGGTAAGCGTTCCACGCTTAGGTATAACGGTCGGTACTAACAAGTAGGCACTTGGTAACGAATTCACTGTCCGAGCTAAAATTATCCTGCCTACGCATTGTTATTTATCATGCGGGTATATCATATGTTTCGTGCACTCTATCTTTTGCGAATATGTACCAAACATCTATGAAAAGTCAATAAACATTTAAAAAAGTGCATTGAAATCGGCTGTTTAGTTTGGACCCGGACGGCGACCAATTTAATGTTCTCGATTGATTAAAACATTGTATTTTCCCCCACGAATTTGGAACATACAGGTATTCAATACATTGTAATGCACTCATGAAACATTTATCTGAACCGTTTTTGCGTAATCAATCAATAAACATCTTATAAAACCGTGATACATTCGGCGGATTAACTTGGCCCCTTACGACGACTTATTTAGTGTATGCGAGTTGTTGAGAGGTAATTCAACAACGTTGAACAGATTGATACAAAAGCGCGTTTCCATGTCTTGGGTTTAGACGAAAAATGTGCGCTTAACTGTCCTGAAACGTTAAAAGTATTAACATTGAGAAGAAATTGACCGCCACAACAATTATGCCTCCAAGAGGCGCAAAATTTGAGGTTTTGGAAGGCTGGAGCATTATTTTGCTATTTTAATCAGACCGTAGGGGTATCACGAGGAAATGAGACTGGAGCAAAAGGGAGGACCAAAAAGCATGTTTCCCCCCCCCCCCCCCCCCAGTTAGGGCTAAAGAGGTCCCCTGGAGCCGCCGGTGCCTCTCCCCATAATCTAAGCCCGCCTCGCCAAAATGCCCACCCAGTCCCAAATCCTTACAGGAGGCCCTGCCTGGCATGCAGCGCTCAGGACGTACTCCCTTTTGGCGGATTCGAGAAAGGAGATCATTAACAATTTTATACAGCTTAATTTGTATGTTGGCATGCATGGAGGCCTGGCAGTTTTTATGGAGGGGTAAAAGGACTAAAAGTACTATGTGTTACTACCACGTGTGCTCCCGTACCGTTTCATATTTGAAACGTGTTTTAGCTTTACCAGAGCGCGCCCGCTCGGTCATCGCCCCAAAAGCGTTTTACTGGTATTCAATATATTTTTGATAATTACCGCATAACTACAATCGCAAGTACTTCCATTCGTTTTCGAAGAGAACAATCATGCAGCATACAATATAAAAGTGAGCAAACGTTCCCATAGAACATCACCTACCACCACCCTGCGTCAAATTCGCTCTCAGAAATATCGCTGGCGGGCAATAAATGCATCGATTCCCTATTCTGCACGACAGTATCTCTAGAGTTATTGCGATGACAATATCGCGACAGATCTTTTGAATCTCCTAACCTCGAACGCCATATATTAAAAGCTCCCGAGAACTGGAATCACAGATGAAAGGATTTTGCATAAAACTGCCGCGATGAAGTGGGTCGGATTTGCATTTTTCCGGCGACAATTGGTGGCTGTGTCGATTTACAGCCGGGGTATTGACCGCCGATGGAGCCGGTACCCAGTATGTCTTGGCATTATATATGAGCCGCCAGCTTCTCGTGGCAGCCCTGGTTCGTCACAGCTCTCTATGACATTCCCCATTCTGGTCAAGGGCGCCGCCACCTTCCGAAAGTTGGGGGCGACAGAGGCATTTTGAAGTCCATTCTTTCCATGCAACGCCCATGGCGTAATGCTAAAATCCGAATATGTCGGGGGGGACACGTCCCCCCGTCCCCCCTGTGGCGGAGCCCCTGATTCTGGTGATCAAAACATGTTGACCCATCCAGAAGATAAGACGGTTTGTCATCGGCCACAAACTAGACGAGTGGTGTCTCAATTCATACTAAGTGATAAGGAGACTATTAGGCAACTATTGAACTTATATCTTGTTGTTCCTCAGGTAGAAAAACATGGACTGGACCTAAATCCATTTACGGAAAAAATGTATCCTCGTCAATGAGAATTGATAGATAAATAGTGGCGTCGCACAGTGTGGATGAAGTGCACTAACCGTCTGTCCGAAGCTCGCCCATCTAACTCTGTTGGACGAGTGTTGGGCTGGAAACTTACCGACCTTAAAGGTCCCACCTTTTTGAAAGTTGTCGAATCACACTTAATTGTATGTCTACATGTCAGGCGAGGTCAGCTGAACATGTTCCTGAACTTTTTTCCGAAAAAAAATGCTTATCTTGGAAGATATTGAACTTTTAGTTTTAAGCGGAAAGCTGGGTTGGTGACGTCATATGATTTTTTAAAATAACGGAAATTCTTTGTGCTGCCAAATGTATGGCACAATTTTTTGTTGACATCTATTGCGCACAACAACAAAAAAACAGCGAACCACCCGGTGTCTAGATTGGCTAGCACTATCAGCTGGAGTTGTTGCAGCAGTTGGCCGCCAGGGACCGCTAGTGAGCCAGGATGTTATGACGTCGCAAGCAAATGGTACCACTAAATATTGATTGATTTATTTATTTATAAATAAATAATTATTTAGCGTTAAATATTCAACTGGTACCATTTGCTTGCGACGTCATAACACCCTGGCTCACTAGCGATCCCTGGCGGCCAACTGCTGCATCAACTCCAGCTGATAGTGCTAGCATCTAGATTGCGAACCACCCGGGGATCGATAAATGAAAGACGAAAATATTCCAAGGCTGACCTTAAAACAAGTCGACTATCATTACCAGTTGGGTAAAGAGACGGCGCTGTCGGTTTAGAGACCCTATTAAAATACACATGGGCCTTATTTTTTACAAATGCCAAAATCAAACTCGAATATCTTTTTGATTAGATCATTGTGGTTGTTTTAACTGCTACCATACTTAATTCCAATGCCAAGCCATCAAAATGGTTATCTCAACTCAAATATAATGTTAAGGTGGGATAGTCCCTTTAAAGGGAATGTTTCACCTTTCCGAAAGTTGTCAAATTTATGCTGGTTGTAGTGGAAAATATGAAGTAAGTGCTGCTGAAAACGATGGTGATATTTTTTCTCTCGAAAAGTCACTTAACTTTATACAAATTAAGTTTAAATTTGGGATGATGACGTCATTATTGAGCTATAGACCGCGCTGATTGGCTGACAAAGTGGAATTGGCGGAAAAGGTGGCTGTCAGCCAATCAGCGGCGGCACTAGCCTATACCCCATTTTGCAAACTATAAATTGAATTGCTTAAAAACGGCTAAGTTTGGGGGAAAATGACCTTAGTATTTTCGACATTTCAATAACGGCCAAAGATAATGGCTATCTCAGTTCAAAACCAATACGAAGGTGAAACATTCCCTTTAACAAGGTGGGTTCGAGCATCGTTGGCGTCCGATCCACGTTTCCGACTGGTATGCCCTGCTGTCGTGGCAGCGGCGGCCCACACAGGTCAGGCAACCTCAGGGGTCGGCGGACCCCGCTCAAACTTCAGAACTCGTGTAACTTTATCCGTCGAATGAAATGCCGATGGACAGAAATACCGCGCGAACTTGCTAAGAAATACCGCGCGAACCTGCTAAGGACCAGGATTCACACAATAAGTTCTGCTTGGCGGGCGGTCCCGAGCTCAGAAATTCTCTCAGAAATCCACCGATTCAAAAGTTCGGACTGAATTTTGCCGGAAATCCGGCCAACAGTCGGCAGACGCTCCGACATACGGCGCCGCTCAGTCGGGCTGGACTGTGAACTGTGAGATGTGGCTGTGAACTGTGATGTGTGAACTGTGATCTGTCATCTGTGATCTGTGATATGTGATCTGTGAGCTGTGATCTTTGGGCTGTGATATGTGAGCTGTGATCTGTGATCTTTGGGCTGTGATCTGTGAGCTGTGGCTGTGATCTGTGATCTGTGATCTGTGATCTGTGATCTGTGATCTGTGATCTTTGGGCTGTGATCTGTGAGCTGTGATCTTTGGGCTGTGATCTGTGAGCTGTGGCTGTGATCTGTGATCTGTGATCTGTGATATGTGATCTGTGATCTGTGATCTGTGAGCTGTGATCTTTGGGCTGTGATCTGTGAGCTGTGGCTGTGATCTGTGATCTGTGATCTGTGATCTGTGATCTGTGATCTGTGATATGTGATATGTGATCTGTGATATGTGATATGTGATCTATGATCTGTGATCTGTGATCTGTGATCTGTGATCTGTGATCTGTGATCTGTGATCTTTGGGCTGTGATCTGTGAGCTGTGGCTGTGATCTGTGATCTGTGATCTGTGATCTGTGATCTGTGATCTTTGGGCTGTGATCTGTGAGCTGTGGCTGTGATCTGTGATCTGTGATCTGTGATCTGTGATCTGTGATCTGTGAGCTGTGAGCTGTGAGCTGTGATCTGTGATCTGTGAGCTGTGAGCTGTGAGCTGTGACTGATCTGTGATCTGTAATCTGTGATCTGTGATATGTGATGTGTTATATGTGATATGTGATCTGTGATCTGTGATCTGTGATCTGTGAGCTGTGATCTGTGATCTGTGATCTGTGATCTGTGATCTGTGATCTGTGATCTGTGATCTGTGATCTGTGAGCTGTGATCTGTGAGCTGTGATCTGTGATCTGTGATCTGTGATCTGTGATCTGTGATCTGTGATCTGTGATCTGTGATCTATGATCTGTGATCTGAGCTCGGCTCGGCAGCAGCAGTTGTACCGGCAGTGGAGTGCTGGCAGCCTTCTCAAGGTCACCACTTACGAGCTGTTTAGCAGGACACACTGCTCACCGGCGGCTGTGACGTAACACCCGGCGGAAACAAGCCACGCCCCTCAGTGGCCGATCATGCTCACATATAACGCCAACTTGGACTGCTGAGCAAACACGCAATCAACCATACAGCTTGGAGCAT
>JAXIVJ010014025.1:0-35606 GCA_036785665.1 Chirona hameri | reverse complement strand
ACACACACACACACACACACACACACACACACACACACACACACACACACACACACACACACACACACACACACACACACACACACACACACACACACACACACACACACACACACACACACACACACACACACACACACACACACACACACACACACACACACACACACACACACACACACACACACACACACACACACACACACACACACACACACACACACACACACACACACACACACACACACACACACACACACACACACACACACACACACACACACACACACACACACACACACACACACACACACACACACACACACACACACACACACACACACACACACACACACACACACACACACAGACAGACAGACAGACAGACAGACAGACAGACAGACAGACAGACAGACAGACAGACAGACAGACAGACAGACAGACAGACAGACAGACAGACAGACAGACAGACAGACAGACAGACAGACAGACAGACAGACAGACAGACAGACAGACAGACAGACAGACAGACAGACAGACAGACAGACAGACAGACAGACAGACAGACAGACAGACAGACAGACAGACAGACAGACAGACAGACAGACAGACAGACAGACAGACAGACAGACAGACAGACAGACAGACAGACAGACAGACAGACAGACAGACAGACAGACAGACAGACAGACAGACAGACAGACAGACAGACAGACAGACAGACAGACAGACAGACAGACAGACAGACAGACAGACAGACAGACAGACAGACAGACAGACAGACAGACAGACAGACAGACAGACAGACAGACAGACAGACAGACAGACAGACAGACAGACAGACAGACAGACAGACAGACAGACAGACAGACAGACAGACAGACAGACAGACAGACAGACAGACAGACAGACAGACAGACAGACAGACAGACAGACAGACAGACAGACAGACAGACAGACAGACAGACAGACAGACAGACAGACAGACAGACAGACAGACAGACAGACAGACAGACAGACAGACAGACAGACAGACAGACAGACAGACAGACAGACAGACAGACAGACAGACAGACAGACAGACAGACAGACAGACAGACAGACAGACAGACAGACAGACAGACAGACAGACAGACAGACAGACAGACAGACAGACAGACAGACAGACAGACAGACAGACAGACAGACAGACAGACAGACAGACAGACAGACAGACAGACAGACAGACAGACAGACAGACAGACAGACAGACAGACAGACAGACAGACAGACAGACAGACAGACAGACAGACAGACAGACAGACAGACAGACAGACAGACAGACAGACAGACAGACAGACAGACAGACAGACAGACAGACAGACAGACAGACAGACAGACAGACAGACAGACAGACAGACAGACAGACAGACAGACAGACAGACAGACAGACAGACAGACAGACAGACAGACAGACAGACAGACAGACAGACAGACAGACAGACAGACAGACAGACAGACAGACAGACAGACAGACAGACAGACAGACAGACAGACAGACAGACAGACAGACAGACAGACAGACAGACAGACAGACAGACAGACAGACAGACAGACAGACAGACAGACAGACAGACAGACAGACAGACAGACAGACAGACAGACAGACAGACAGACAGACAGACAGACAGACAGACAGACAGACAGACAGACAGACAGACAGACAGACAGACAGACAGACAGACAGACAGACAGACAGACAGACAGACAGACAGACAGACAGACAGACAGACAGACAGACAGACAGACAGACAGACAGACAGACAGACAGACAGACAGACAGACAGACAGACAGACAGACAGACAGACAGACAGACAGACAGACAGACAGACAGACAGACAGACAGACAGACAGACAGACAGACAGACAGACAGACAGACAGACAGACAGACAGACAGACAGACAGACAGACAGACAGACAGACAGACAGACAGACAGACAGACAGACAGACAGACAGACAGACAGACAGACAGACAGACAGACAGACAGACAGACAGACAGACAGACAGACAGACAGACAGACAGACAGACAGACAGACAGACAGACAGACAGACAGACAGACAGACAGACAGACAGACAGACAGACAGACAGACAGACAGACAGACAGACAGACAGACAGACAGACAGACAGACAGACAGACAGACAGACAGACAGACAGACAGACAGACAGACAGACAGACAGACAGACAGACAGACAGACAGACAGACAGACAGACAGACAGACAGACAGACAGACAGACAGACAGACAGACAGACAGACAGACAGACAGACAGACAGACAGACAGACAGACAGACAGACAGACAGACAGACAGACAGACAGACAGACAGACAGACAGACAGACAGACAGACAGACAGACAGACAGACAGACAGACAGACAGACAGACAGACAGACAGACAGACAGACAGACAGACAGACAGACAGACAGACAGACAGACAGACAGACAGACAGACAGACAGACAGACAGACAGACAGACAGACAGACAGACAGACAGACAGACAGACAGACAGACAGACAGACAGACAGACAGACAGACAGACAGACAGACAGACAGACAGACAGACAGACAGACAGACAGACAGACAGACAGACAGACAGACAGACAGACAGACAGACAGACAGACAGACAGACAGACAGACAGACAGACAGACAGACAGACAGACAGACAGACAGACAGACAGACAGACAGACAGACAGACAGACAGACAGACAGACAGACAGACAGACAGACAGACAGACAGACAGACAGACAGACAGACAGACAGACAGACAGACAGACAGACAGACAGACAGACAGACAGACAGACAGACAGACAGACAGACAGACAGACAGACAGACAGACAGACAGACAGACAGACAGACAGACAGACAGACAGACAGACAGACAGACAGACAGACAGACAGACAGACAGACAGACAGACAGACAGACAGACAGACAGACAGACAGACAGACAGACAGACAGACAGACAGACAGACAGACAGACAGACAGACAGACAGACAGACAGACAGACAGACAGACAGACAGACAGACAGACAGACAGACAGACAGACAGACAGACAGACAGACAGACAGACAGACAGACAGACAGACAGACAGACAGACAGACAGACAGACAGACAGACAGACAGACAGACAGACAGACAGACAGACAGACAGACAGACAGACAGACAGACAGACAGACAGACAGACAGACAGACAGACAGACAGACAGACAGACAGACAGACAGACAGACAGACAGACAGACAGACAGACAGACAGACAGACAGACAGACAGACAGACAGACAGACAGACAGACAGACAGACAGACAGACAGACAGACAGACAGACAGACAGACAGACAGACAGACAGACAGACAGACAGACAGACAGACAGACAGACAGACAGACAGACAGACAGACAGACAGACAGACAGACAGACAGACAGACAGACAGACAGACAGACAGACAGACAGACAGACAGACAGACAGACAGACAGACAGACAGACAGACAGACAGACAGACAGACAGACAGACAGACAGACAGACAGACAGACAGACAGACAGACAGACAGACAGACAGACAGACAGACAGACAGACAGACAGACAGACAGACAGACAGACAGACAGACAGACAGACAGACAGACAGACAGACAGACAGACAGACAGACAGACAGACAGACAGACAGACAGACAGACAGACAGACAGACAGACAGACAGACAGACAGACAGACAGACAGACAGACAGACAGACAGACAGACAGACAGACAGACAGACAGACAGACAGACAGACAGACAGACAGACAGACAGACAGACAGACAGACAGACAGACAGACAGACAGACAGACAGACAGACAGACAGACAGACAGACAGACAGACAGACAGACAGACAGACAGACAGACAGACAGACAGACAGACAGACAGACAGACAGACAGACAGACAGACAGACAGACAGACAGACAGACAGACAGACAGACAGACAGACAGACAGACAGACAGACAGACAGACAGACAGACAGACAGACAGACAGACAGACAGACAGACAGACAGACAGACAGACAGACAGACAGACAGACAGACAGACAGACAGACAGACAGACAGACAGACAGACAGACAGACAGACAGACAGACAGACAGACAGACAGACAGACAGACAGACAGACAGACAGACAGACAGACAGACAGACAGACAGACAGACAGACAGACAGACAGACAGACAGACAGACAGACAGACAGACAGACAGACAGACAGACAGACAGACAGACAGACAGACAGACAGACAGACAGACAGACAGACAGACAGACAGACAGACAGACAGACAGACAGACAGACAGACAGACAGACAGACAGACAGACAGACAGACAGACAGACAGACAGACAGACAGACAGACAGACAGACAGACAGACAGACAGACAGACAGACAGACAGACAGACAGACAGACAGACAGACAGACAGACAGACAGACAGACAGACAGACAGACAGACAGACAGACAGACAGACAGACAGACAGACAGACAGACAGACAGACAGACAGACAGACAGACAGACAGACAGACAGACAGACAGACAGACAGACAGACAGACAGACAGACAGACAGACAGACAGACAGACAGACAGACAGACAGACAGACAGACAGACAGACAGACAGACAGACAGACAGACAGACAGACAGACAGACAGACAGACAGACAGACAGACAGACAGACAGACAGACAGACAGACAGACAGACAGACAGACAGACAGACAGACAGACAGACAGACAGACAGACAGACAGACAGACAGACAGACAGACAGACAGACAGACAGACAGACAGACAGACAGACAGACAGACAGACAGACAGACAGACAGACAGACAGACAGACAGACAGACAGACAGACAGACAGACAGACAGACAGACAGACAGACAGACAGACAGACAGACAGACAGACAGACAGACAGACAGACAGACAGACAGACAGACAGACAGACAGACAGACAGACAGACAGACAGACAGACAGACAGACAGACAGACAGACAGACAGACAGACAGACAGACAGACAGACAGACAGACAGACAGACAGACAGACAGACAGACAGACAGACAGACAGACAGACAGACAGACAGACAGACAGACAGACAGACAGACAGACAGACAGACAGACAGACAGACAGACAGACAGACAGACAGACAGACAGACAGACAGACAGACAGACAGACAGACAGACAGACAGACAGACAGACAGACAGACAGACAGACAGACAGACAGACAGACAGACAGACAGACAGACAGACAGACAGACAGACAGACAGACAGACAGACAGACAGACAGACAGACAGACAGACAGACAGACAGACAGACAGACAGACAGACAGACAGACAGACAGACAGACAGACAGACAGACAGACAGACAGACAGACAGACAGACAGACAGACAGACAGACAGACAGACAGACAGACAGACAGACAGACAGACAGACAGACAGACAGACAGACAGACAGACAGACAGACAGACAGACAGACAGACAGACAGACAGACAGACAGACAGACAGACAGACAGACAGACAGACAGACAGACAGACAGACAGACAGACAGACAGACAGACAGACAGACAGACAGACAGACAGACAGACAGACAGACAGACAGACAGACAGACAGACAGACAGACAGACAGACAGACAGACAGACAGACAGACAGACAGACAGACAGACAGACAGACAGACAGACAGACAGACAGACAGACAGACAGACAGACAGACAGACAGACAGACAGACAGACAGACAGACAGACAGACAGACAGACAGACAGACAGACAGACAGACAGACAGACAGAGACAGACAGACAGACAGACAGACAGACAGACAGACAGACAGACAGACAGACAGACAGACAGACAGACAGACAGACAGACAGACAGACAGACAGACAGACAGACAGACAGACAGACAGACAGACAGACAGACAGACAGACAGACAGACAGACAGACAGACAGACAGACAGACAGACAGACAGACAGACAGACAGACAGACAGACAGACAGACAGACAGACAGACAGACAGACAGACAGACAGACAGACAGACAGACAGACAGACAGACAGACAGACAGACAGACAGACAGACAGACAGACAGACAGACAGACAGACAGACAGACAGACAGACAGACAGACAGACAGACAGACAGACAGACAGACAGACAGACAGACAGACAGACAGACAGACAGACAGACAGACAGACAGACAGACAGACAGACAGACAGACAGACAGACAGACAGACAGACAGACAGACAGACAGACAGACAGACAGACAGACAGACAGACAGACAGACAGACAGACAGACAGACAGACAGACAGACAGACAGACAGACAGACAGACAGACAGACAGACAGACAGACAGACAGACAGACAGACAGACAGACAGACAGACAGACAGACAGACAGACAGACAGACAGACAGACAGACAGACAGACAGACAGACAGACAGACAGACAGACAGACAGACAGACAGACAGACAGACAGACAGACAGACAGACAGACAGACAGACAGACAGACAGACAGACAGACAGACAGACAGACAGACAGACAGACAGACAGACAGACAGACAGACAGACAGACAGACAGACAGACAGACAGACAGACAGACAGACAGACAGACAGACAGACAGACAGACAGACAGACAGACAGACAGACAGACAGACAGACAGACAGACAGACAGACAGACAGACAGACAGACAGACAGACAGACAGACAGACAGACAGACAGACAGACAGACAGACAGACAGACAGACAGACAGACAGACAGACAGACAGACAGACAGACAGACAGACAGACAGACAGACAGACAGACAGACAGACAGACAGACAGACAGACAGACAGACAGACAGACAGACAGACAGACAGACAGACAGACAGACAGACAGACAGACAGACAGACAGACAGACAGACAGACAGACAGACAGACAGACAGACAGACAGACAGACAGACAGACAGACAGACAGACAGACAGACAGACAGACAGACAGACAGACAGACAGACAGACAGACAGACAGACAGACAGACAGACAGACAGACAGACAGACAGACAGACAGACAGACAGACAGACAGACAGACAGACAGACAGACAGACAGACAGACAGACAGACAGACAGACAGACAGACAGACAGACAGACAGACAGACAGACAGACAGACAGACAGACAGACAGACAGACAGACAGACAGACAGACAGACAGACAGACAGACAGACAGACAGACAGACAGACAGACAGACAGACAGACAGACAGACAGACAGACAGACAGACAGACAGACAGACAGACAGACAGACAGACAGACAGACAGACAGACAGACAGACAGACAGACAGACAGACAGACAGACAGACAGACAGACAGACAGACAGACAGACAGACAGACAGACAGACAGACAGACAGACAGACAGACAGACAGACAGACAGACAGACAGACAGACAGACAGACAGACAGACAGACAGACAGACAGACAGACAGACAGACAGACAGACAGACAGACAGACAGACAGACAGACAGACAGACAGACAGACAGACAGACAGACAGACAGACAGACAGACAGACAGACAGACAGACAGACAGACAGACAGACAGACAGACAGACAGACAGACAGACAGACAGACAGACAGACAGACAGACAGACAGACAGACAGACAGACAGACAGACAGACAGACAGACAGACAGACAGACAGACAGACAGACAGACAGACAGACAGACAGACAGACAGACAGACAGACAGACAGACAGACAGACAGACAGACAGACAGACAGACAGACAGACAGACAGACAGACAGACAGACAGACAGACAGACAGACAGACAGACAGACAGACAGACAGACAGACAGACAGACAGACAGACAGACAGACAGACAGACAGACAGACAGACAGACAGACAGACAGACAGACAGACAGACAGACAGACAGACAGACAGACAGACAGACAGACAGACAGACAGACAGACAGACAGACAGACAGACAGACAGACAGACAGACAGACAGACAGACAGACAGACAGACAGACAGACAGACAGACAGACAGACAGACAGACAGACAGACAGACAGACAGACAGACAGACAGACAGACAGACAGACAGACAGACAGACAGACAGACAGACAGACAGACAGACAGACAGACAGACAGACAGACAGACAGACAGACAGACAGACAGACAGACAGACAGACAGACAGACAGACAGACAGACAGACAGACAGACAGACAGACAGACAGACAGACAGACAGACAGACAGACAGACAGACAGACAGACAGACAGACAGACAGACAGACAGACAGACAGACAGACAGACAGACAGACAGACAGACAGACAGACAGACAGACAGACAGACAGACAGACAGACAGACAGACAGACAGACAGACAGACAGACAGACAGACAGACAGACAGACAGACAGACAGACAGACAGACAGACAGACAGACAGACAGACAGACAGACAGACAGACAGACAGACAGACAGACAGACAGACAGACAGACAGACAGACAGACAGACAGACAGACAGACAGACAGACAGACAGACAGACAGACAGACAGACAGACAGACAGACAGACAGACAGACAGACAGACAGACAGACAGACAGACAGACAGACAGACAGACAGACAGACAGACAGACAGACAGACAGACAGACAGACAGACAGACAGACAGACAGACAGACAGACAGACAGACAGACAGACAGACAGACAGACAGACAGACAGACAGACAGACAGACAGACAGACAGACAGACAGACAGACAGACAGACAGACAGACAGACAGACAGACAGACAGACAGACAGACAGACAGACAGACAGACAGACAGACAGACAGACAGACAGACAGACAGACAGACAGACAGACAGACAGACAGACAGACAGACAGACAGACAGACAGACAGACAGACAGACAGACAGACAGACAGACAGACAGACAGACAGACAGACAGACAGACAGACAGACAGACAGACAGACAGACAGACAGACAGACAGACAGACAGACAGACAGACAGACAGACAGACAGACAGACAGACAGACAGACAGACAGACAGACAGACAGACAGACAGACAGACAGACAGACAGACAGACAGACAGACAGACAGACAGACAGACAGACAGACAGACAGACAGACAGACAGACAGACAGACAGACAGACAGACAGACAGACAGACAGACAGACAGACAGACAGACAGACAGACAGACAGACAGACAGACAGACAGACAGACAGACAGACAGACAGACAGACAGACAGACAGACAGACAGACAGACAGACAGACAGACAGACAGACAGACAGACAGACAGACAGACAGACAGACAGACAGACAGACAGACAGACAGACAGACAGACAGACAGACAGACAGACAGACAGACAGACAGACAGACAGACAGACAGACAGACAGACAGACAGACAGACAGACAGACAGACAGACAGACAGACAGACAGACAGACAGACAGACAGACAGACAGACAGACAGACAGACAGACAGACAGACAGACAGACAGACAGACAGACAGACAGACAGACAGACAGACAGACAGACAGACAGACAGACAGACAGACAGACAGACAGACAGACAGACAGACAGACAGACAGACAGACAGACAGACAGACAGACAGACAGACAGACAGACAGACAGACAGACAGACAGACAGACAGACAGACAGACAGACAGACAGACAGACAGACAGACAGACAGACAGACAGACAGACAGACAGACAGACAGACAGACAGACAGACAGACAGACAGACAGACAGACAGACAGACAGACAGACAGACAGACAGACAGACAGACAGACAGACAGACAGACAGACAGACAGACAGACAGACAGACAGACAGACAGACAGACAGACAGACAGACAGACAGACAGACAGACAGACAGACAGACAGACAGACAGACAGACAGACAGACAGACAGACAGACAGACAGACAGACAGACAGACAGACAGACAGACAGACAGACAGACAGACAGACAGACAGACAGACAGACAGACAGACAGACAGACAGACAGACAGACAGACAGACAGACAGACAGACAGACAGACAGACAGACAGACAGACAGACAGACAGACAGACAGACAGACAGACAGACAGACAGACAGACAGACAGACAGACAGACAGACAGACAGACAGACAGACAGACAGACAGACAGACAGACAGACAGACAGACAGACAGACAGACAGACAGACAGACAGACAGACAGACAGACAGACAGACAGACAGACAGACAGACAGACAGACAGACAGACAGACAGACAGACAGACAGACAGACAGACAGACAGACAGACAGACAGACAGACAGACAGACAGACAGACAGACAGACAGACAGACAGACAGACAGACAGACAGACAGACAGACAGACAGACAGACAGACAGACAGACAGACAGACAGACAGACAGACAGACAGACAGACAGACAGACAGACAGACAGACAGACAGACAGACAGACAGACAGACAGACAGACAGACAGACAGACAGACAGACAGACAGACAGACAGACAGACAGACAGACAGACAGACAGACAGACAGACAGACAGACAGACAGACAGACAGACAGACAGACAGACAGACAGACAGACAGACAGACAGACAGACAGACAGACAGACAGACAGACAGACAGACAGACAGACAGACAGACAGACAGACAGACAGACAGACAGACAGACAGACAGACAGACAGACAGACAGACAGACAGACAGACAGACAGACAGACAGACAGACAGACAGACAGACAGACAGACAGACAGACAGACAGACAGACAGACAGACAGACAGACAGACAGACAGACAGACACACACACACACACACACACACACACACACACACACACACACACACACACACACACACACACACACACACACACACACACACACACACACACACACACACACACACACACACACACACACACACACACACACACACACACACACACACACACACACACACACACACACACACACACACACACACACACACACACACACACACACACACACACACACACACACACACACACACACACACACACACACACACACACACACACACACACACACACACACACACACACACACACACACACACACACACACACACACACACACACACACACACACACACACACACACACACACACACACACACACACACACACACACACACACACACACACACACACACACACACACACACACACACACACACACACACACACACACACACACACACACACACACACACACACACACACACACACACACACACACACACACACACACACACACACACACACACACACACACACACACACACACACACACACACACACACACACACACACACACACACACACACACACACACACACACACACACACACACACACACACACACACACACACACACACACACACACACACACACACACACACACACACACACACACACACACACACACACACACACACACACACACACACACACACACACACACACACACACACACACACACACACACACACACACACACACACACACACACACACACACACACACACACACACACACACACACACACACACACACACACACACACACACACACACACACACACACACACACACACACACACACACACACACACACACACACACACACACACACACACACACACACACACACACACACACACACACACACACACACACACACACACACACACACACACACACACACACACACACACACACACACACACACACACACACACACACACACACACACACACACACACACACACACACACACACACACACACACACACACACACACACACACACACACACACACACACACACACACACACACACACACACACACACACACACACACACACACACACACACACACACACACACACACACACACACACACACACACACACACACACACACACACACACACACACACACACACACACACACACACACACACACACACACACACACACACACACACACACACACACACACACACACACACACACACACACACACACACACACACACACACACACACACACACACACACACACACACACACACACACACACACACACACACACACACACACACACACACACACACACACACACACACACACACACACACACACACACACACACACACACACACACACACACACACACACACACACACACACACACACACACACACACACACACACACACACACACACACACACACACACACACACACACACACACACACACACACACACACACACACACACACACACACACACACACACACACACACACACACACACACACACACACACACTCACAGGCACGTAGCCAGGATTTCGTCCAGGGAGGGGCGGCTCCTCGAAAGAGCCCCTTCCCGAGCGTTGAAAGGGCCCCTTCCCAAGCGTTGAAAGCCCCCCCCCCCCAAAAAAAAAACGCATGAAAAGGCATGTTACAAGGCTGGAAATTCAGTATGGCAGGTATGACATGGGCCATACCAACGTTTAGGAGCTGGAGTTAGCAAACTGCCACATCAACTTTGGAACCAGCGACACGAATTTTGAATCAGCTATACTAACTTGGAATATTTTTGTTAAGCTGAAGACCTGGAACTTTTAAACAAATTGCTCCGCGGAGCGGCGCGAAAATTTTGAGTTTTATGCCCTGGGTTGCTTTCTCATCAATGCGTCGCATTGCGTATGGTGCGGACCTCTAAAATTACTATATTGTGCGTTTAAAAGTGCGGGGAAAATGTGCTAAAGTGAACTATTTTGCCCAATAATATAGGAAAGTAGCAACTTAACACATAAATGCGCCGAGAAACTGACCGATTGTTTTCCTAACCCGCATATAATTGAATTTGTAGTTCAATTGCGCCGCGGAGCGGCGCGAAATTTTGAGTGCTATTCCCTGTACAACTGTATTCTTACTGTTGAAAGGCCCAAGGTCCCTTCAGATCGTCTAGGGGCCCCTCTGACCTTTTCTACGCCCTTCCGACCTGTTCAGGGACTCATCTGGGATCCGCGAAGCGAAAAGATATGATGTGGGGTGGGTGATATATATAATACAAAGAGGGCTTACTTTAGGAAAAAATACAATCGGATCTGTCGGGTATATTTGTAGCACCCTGACGAAGGGTGTTACAATATACCCGAAAGCTCCGCTTTTAATATTTTGTATTGTGGAGTAAGTCCTCTTTGTATTTAATCTTCATCTGGGATCTCTACGTGCTTTGACCCTTCCAGTCTCACCAGAGACTCCTCTGACCTTCCAAGAAGCCCCCCTTGTGTGTCAAGGGGCCCATTCGGCCTGCCGACATGCTCAGGGGCAGGGGCGGCGGATTGCAGGGCGCAGGGTACCCAAAATCCCCCCTCAAAAGCAAATCCTGGGGAGGGGAAGAGTCATGTTGCCCCCAGATTGAGCAAGCTAAAATATGCGGAGGGGGGGGGGGGCAAAACTACCCTTTGCCCCCCAGGATTTTCGACTTGGGGGAATTTTGGGTACCCTGCCCCCCGCAATCCGCCGCCCCTGCTCAGGGGCCCCTCCGACCTGCCCAGGGGCCCCTCCAGTCTGGCTAGGAACTCATCCGGCATGTTCAAGAGGCCTTCCGACCGGCCCAGAGACTCTTTCGGTCTAGCCAGGGGCCCCTCTGACTTGCCCAGGAGCCCCTCCGATCGGCCCAGCGACTCTTCTGGTCGGCCTGCGTTTGCTGCTTTGTCACCCTGCCGACATGCTCAAGGGGCCCTCTGACCCGCCCTGGAGCCCCTCCGTGCTGGCCAGGGGCCACTTCGGCATGTTCAGGGGCCCTTCTCACCCGCCCAGGGGTCCTTTTCAGGGGCCCCTCCGATCTGCGCAGGGTCCCTTTGAACTTTCCAGGGGTGCTCTGGTCTCTCCAGGGGCCCTTTAACCTTCTAAGGGGCCCTTCCGACCTAGCAAGGGACTGCACTGGCTGCTTTGTCGCCTTCCGACATGCTCCGAGGGCCCTCCGACCTGCCCTGGGGCCCCTCCGTGCTGGCTAGGGGCTCATTCGGCATGTCCAGGGGCCCTTCTGACCCACCTAGGTGCCCTTTCGGTCTGGTCAGGGCCCCTCTGACCTGCACAGGGGCCCTTTTAACTTCCCAGGGGCCCTCTGGTCTGTCCAGGGGCCCTCCAACCTGCTCAGGGGCCCTTATGACCTGGCAAAGGTCTGCGCTGGCCGCTTTGTCGCCCTGTCGACATGCTTAGGGGCCTCTCAACCTGCCCAGGGGCCCCTCTGTGCTGGCTAGGGGCCCATTCGACGTACTCAGGGGGCCCTCTGACCTGCTCAGGGGCCCTCTCGGTCTGGCCAGGGGCCCCTCTGACATGCACAGGGCTCTTTTGAACGTCCAAGGGGCCCTCTAGTCTTTCAGAGAGGGCCCTGGTGACCCTAAAGGGCCTCTGAAGTCTTCTAAACTCTCTAAAGACCACGCTTCGTGTAGTAAAGAGCCTATGATACCGCGCTTCGCGCGGTCTCGTCGGCCCTTTTCGGCGCGCTGCGCGCGCCGAAAAGGGCCCTCCTGGCCTCCAGGGGAGGGCGGCCGCCCCCGCCGCCCTCCCCTTGGCTACGTGCCTGCACACACACACACATCGTATACTCATCGTATACTCATCGTATACTCATCGTATACACATCGTATACGATGTAGATTCCACTACTGGACAAGACGTCCATTTTAAGAGTTTAATGTTTTTTTTTCTTCTCAAAGCGGCACGTTCTGAATCTCTGTTTCGATCAATTCACTTAACATTTTGACGGTCCATCGCCAATAAATTAAGCTGCTCGATTCTGAACGTTCCGCTTTGAAAGGTTAGAAGCCTACAAATCTCATGTTCAATATAAACGGACTATAGTCGGGTCACAATATCTGAAGCCAAGACCGTGGTGACCGTAATTGAAGTTCTGGCGGACAACAGCTGCGACACCAGGCGGCCAGCAGTGGCGCCCCTGGCGGACAATAGCTGCGACACCAGGCGGCCAGCAGTGGCGCCCCTGGCGGACAATAGCTGCGACACCAGGCGGCCAGCAGTGGCGCCCCTGGCGGACAACAGCTGCGACACGAGGCGGCCAGCAGTGGCGCCCCTGGCGGACAACAGCTGCGACACGAGGCGGCCAGCAGTGGCGCCCCTGGCGGACAATAGCTGCGACACCAGGCGGCCAGCAGTGGCGCCCCTGGCGGACA
The DNA here is from genome assembly GCA_036785665.1 of Chirona hameri. Taxonomy (NCBI): domain Eukaryota; kingdom Metazoa; phylum Arthropoda; class Thecostraca; order Balanomorpha; family Balanidae; genus Chirona; species Chirona hameri. Next base: position 20,221 of record JAXIVJ010014025.1, on the reverse strand, counting down.
ATAGCTGCGACACCAGGCGGCCAGCAGTGGCGCCCCTGGCGGACAATAGCTGCGACACCAGGCGGCCAGCAGTGGCGCCCCTGGCGGACAATAGCTGCGACACCAGGCGGCCAGCAGTGGCGCCTCTGGCGGACAACAGCTGCGACACGAGGCGGCCAGCAGTGGCGCCCCTGGCGGACAACAGCTGCGACACCAGGCGGCCAGCAGTGGCGCCCCTGGCGGACAACAGCTGCGACACGAGGCGGCCAGCAGTGGCGCCCCTGGCGGACAACAGCTGCGACACCAGGCGGCCAGCAGTGACACCAGGTGGCCAGCAGTGGCGCCCCTGGCGGACAACAGCAGCAGCAATACGCTAAATGCAATAGTTATTTTATATAAACAAATATGGTTGGTGTCAAAGCCTTGCGCACCACTGCCAGTCCTTGGAGGGAATTTTCTCTGTGCAAACGCAAGACATGACAAAAACACAGGCCACAACAAGTTGGAGGACAAGATAGAGCGCCGGCAAAAATATAAACACAAGTCAGTGTGGAGGCGCAGGGCAGGTATACGGGGAGAGACAGGCCGCCTCACAGGCAAGGGCAGGTAGAGGGAAACGCTGTACACATGGAAAAGCAGGACGGCCGCCTCACAGGCAAGGGCAGGCATAGGGAAACGCTGTACACATGGACACGCAGGACGGCCGCCTCACAGGCAAGGGCAGGCATAGGGAAACGCTGTACACATGGAAAAGCAGGACGGCCGCCTCACAGGCAAGGGCAGGCATAGGGAAACGCTGTACACATGGACACGCAGGACGGCCGCCTCACAGGCAAGGGCAGGCATAGGGAAACGCTGTACACATGGACACGCAGGACGGCCGCCTCACAGGCAAGGGCAGGCATAGGGAAACGCTGTACACATGGAAAAGCAGGACGGCCGCCTCACAGGCAAGGGCAGGCATAGGGAAACGCTGTACACATGGACACGCAGGACGGCCGCCTCACAGGCAAGGGCAGGCATAGGGAAACGCTGTACACATGGACACGCAGGACGGCCGCCTCACAGGCAAGGGCAGGCATAGGGAAACGCTGTACACATGGACACGCAGGACGACCGCCTCACAGGCAAGGGCAGGCATAGGGAAACGCTGTACACATGGAAAAGCAGGACGGCCGCCTCACAGGCAAGGGCAGGCATAGGGAAACGCTGTGCACATGGAAAAGCAGGACGGCCGCCTCACAGGCAAGGGCAGGCATAGGGAAACGCTGTACACATGGACACGCAGGACGGCCGCCTCACAGGCAAGGGCAGGCATAGGGAAACGCTGTACACATGGAAAAGCAGGACGGCCGCCTCACAGGCAAGGGCAGGCATAGGGAAACGCTGTGCACATGGACACGCAGGACGGCCGCCTCACAGGCAAGGGCAGGCATAGGGAAACGCTGTACACATGGACACGCAGGACGGCCGCCTCACAGGCAAGGGCAGGCATAGGGAAACGCTGTACACATGGACACGCAGGACGGCCGCCTCACAGGCAAGGGCAGGCATAGGGAAACGCTGTACACATGGAAAAGCAGGACGGCCGCCTCACAGGCAAGGGCAGGCATAGGGAAACGCTGTGCACATGGACACGCAGGACGGCCGCCTCACAGGCAAGGGCAGGCATAGGGAAACGCTGTACACATGGACACGCAGGACGGCCGCCTCACAGGCAAGGGCAGGCATAGGGAAACGCTGTACACATGGACACGCAGGACGGCCGCCTCACAGGCAAGGGCAGGCATAGGGAAACGCTGTACACATGGACACGCAGGACGCAGGACAGAGTGCACATTTAACGCTACAAGCATGCTGCAGCACTTCCGAATAGCTCCAGTAACACGGGTGCATGGGCTGGGGTGAGAGCGTTCCGATGCAGTTTGCGATGGGTCTCACCAACTTTGCGTCATATTTTAAGTAATTAGTTAAAAGGCCACTATCAGGCTTTGGTTTGACTACAATGTCTTTTGCGTTACCGCACCTTTTTCGGAAAGGCTCCAGTCATGCAATGCTGCCGATTGACTGTTTGTTACGAGCTATAAACATAAATTGTGTTAAGGCTGGCAACACAGTTTTACGCACAGCTGATAACACACACCACTGTGCGGCTGCTCGGGGCGAGCCGAGGCGCGGTGGCTGCTCGGGTCGAGCCGAGGCGCGGTGGCTTCTCGGGGCGAGCCGAGGCGCGGTGGCTTCTCGGGTCGAGCCGAGGCGCGGTGGCTGCTCGGGGCGAGTCGAGGAGCGGTGGCTGCTCGGGTCGAGCCGAGGCGCGGTGGCTGCTCGGGTCGAGCCGAGGCGCGATGGCTGCTCGGGTCGAGCCGAGGCGCGGTGGCTGCTCGGGTCGAGCCGAGGCGCGGTGGCTGCTCGGGTCGAGCCGAGGCGCGGTGGCTGCTCGGGTCGAGCCTAGGCGCGGTGGCTGCTCGGGTCGAGCCGAGGCGCGGCGGCTGCGCTGTGTTGGCGCGGTGCTCCGTCGATTCCGGCGCTGGCGATCGGGGTCGCCCATGCGACACGCCTCCCTTGGTCGCCGGCGCTGGCTGCGCCGGCCTGGTGACGCGCATCGCCTAGGGCGGACAGACAGACAGACAGACAGACAGACAGACAGACAGACAGACAGTGGCGTACCCAAGATTCACTCGAGGGGGGGGGGGAAATTTGGATCAAGGGGCATAAGGTACCCCCACCCACAACAAAATCACCGGATTTGGCCCACTATATTTTTAGAGGGTCATTTTAAAGAAACATTAATGTTTAAAAAAAAATTCGACCAGGAGGCCCCAAGTTACATACACCAAAACTCGCTGTATTTGGCCAGGCCGGCAAAATACGGTGATATTTTTGTGGGAGTACTGTGGGCACAGGCCCAATTTCGTGTACTGGTGCACTAGCCAAAGGGGCCAGGTCCAGTCGATGCTCCAAAGACAACTGTTCATCCATGAAGCCCCAGATCGACCTACCAAGGGCCCCGGTCGACCCTCTATTTCCCCGTTCGACCCTCAAGGGGCTCACCCAACCCTCCATGGGATCCCCGGCCGACCCTCCAATGGGTGATATCACATGTTATCCTGTTATCATCACCCGTTATCACATGGTGCTGCGTGGTGCTGCTGCGCCGCCGCGCTGCATTTGACCGAAATTTCGCTACCAAATCTGGTAGTCATATTTCACCAAAAGTAGACAAATCCAGAGACCCCGACCGACCCTCCCGGTAGGGGCGGATATAGGGGGAGGGAGATCGGGGCTATAGCTCCCCTCGGGCAATCTGAGGGCAAACAAAATATGTGGACAAGTTTAATTGAAAATCGGACCCACTGAAAATATAGTGGACAAATCCGGTGAGTTTTTACATTTTGGGGTTAGGTAGGGCCCCTCGATTGTCATTCAGGGACCCTGTACCTATTAATGTTCAATTAATGGGGCAACTGACCGGCAACTGACGTCCCTGGTACAAGACATGGGCCCCGTGGCCCGTGCCCGTCAGGGGGCCTCATTCGCTGGAAACGAATAGGCACGGGCCCACCAAATGACAGCCAGAGGGCTCCTCTTGCTGGCATCTCAGGGCCCCCATGGGACTATCAGAAACCCCTTTGTCGGTCAGGGAGACTCAGGGCCCGCTTGCCTTGTACCGGGGCCCCTGTGTTCAATACCATTACCCGGAGGTCTTTTGTGTTCAGTACCACTACCAGGGGGCCCTGACCGACAAAGGGGTTTCTGATAGTCCCATGGGGCCCCCGAGATGCCGGCAAGAGGAGCCCTATGGCTGTCATTTGGTGGGCCCGTGGCTATTCGTTTCCAGCTAATGGGGCCCCCTGACGGGCACGGGCCACGGGGCCCATGTCTTGTACCAGGAACAAGACACGTTGTCTGGCACCAGGGCCCCTGTACTCAGTACCACTACCCAGGGGCCCCCTGCCTGACAGAGGTTTCTCATTGTCTCAGGGGCCCCGAGTGGCGCAAGAGACCTTGTATCCGCTCCTGGGGGCCCCAGGTGAGGATAATTTGAGGACTAAAAAAAAGAAAGAAAGAAAAGTTATAAATGGGTCCCCTAAAAACAAAGTTGGCCAAATCTGGCGGTTTTTTTGGGGGGGGGGGAGGGAGGCTGTGTCCTTTATTTGTATGTAATAGGCCTTTGTTAGAGGCCTGGACAAATTTCCATGGGTCCAGTCGTCGCTACAGGGGCCCTGGTCGTTCATCCATGAATCCCCTGATGGGCCTTCCTAGGAGCCCCGGTCGACCCTCTAGGTGCCCCGGTCGATCCTCGAAAAGCCCAGCCGACCTTCCAGGAACCCCGGCCGACCCTACAATGGATGATCTATTACCCCTGTTATCACATGGTGCTCGAAATAGGGCCCTTTGGGGTCTATTTCCAAAGGGGCACGCACATACGGCCAAAGGGGCACGTACAAACCTTCAGGGGGGGGGGGGGGGGGCGGGTTGCCCTGTTTGCCTCCCCCTGGGTACGCCTATGTCTGGGGCTGGGTAGGTGGAGCCGGGTCGATCGCGGGGCGGTGGGGAGTTGTCCGATGAAATCGGGACTGTGTGCACGGAGAATACAATGTGACAGAGTCATCGAATTTATCCCGGCCTGCATCGGTGAATGCCGCATGAATGTGTATATCAGCTACTACGCAAAGCAGATTTTTCCCGGTGAGGATAGCGTAAATGTTGGAGTGCGAGCAGTGTTGGTGTTTGTAGTGTTTGTGTTTGCGGACAGTGTTTGTGGTACACTGGGTATGCAACAGACCTGCGTGTCATCGAGTCTGCAACGACGATGGACCAGACACGTTGTCGACATGTCTGACTTTTTTCTTCTTCTTTTCTTCTATGCCGCCACCCATGAACAGGGGACTAGGAGTGCCCCGCCCTCTATCCCAACGATGCTCATTACCTTACGTTAACACCAGCAAATAACAGAGAAAATGTCGCGGCACTCCCAGCTAAGAAATGGAAGAAGAAATACAAAAAGTAAATGAAGAGAGGAGGGCTGTGGTGTGTTAGCTGTGGTCAAAGATATGAAGGCAGAAAGTAGTCGCTGCTGAAATCAGCAAGTGACTGCCCACCAGGTACGCACCTGGGAATCTTACATTCTCACATTCGCACACACGTAACCGAGTTAGTAAGGATCGTAAGTGTTTGGCTCACTGTCTGCTGACTTCGATTACCGCGCGGGACTCAGAGCACATGACCAATACTCTGCCCAGGTCGAACTCCTATGAAGGAGTGAGGATAATAATTAGCCAAACCAATGCCGTATTCATAATTTTCAGGTACTAATACCCCCAATTAACACATTCACAGAAATTTGATAAAGTGACTGGTTTCATTGAACTGTGGGTCTAGTGCAGGGGCTCCGCAATGGTGGGGGGCTTTGGTACGTGTCCCCCTTTTTAGCCAGGGGGATTATCCCCTCTGAATTTCCCTGCCGAATGCTAGAAAGGAATGTTCAGTTGCAGTAATTATTCATTATTTTTGCCCCCTCCTCCGCTCAACAACTTATCGTTAACGTCCTCCCGCTCATAACTTTTTTTCCGCTGACGCCCTCCCCGCTCAACAACTTTTCGCTGACGGCGACCACTTGGCTTCCCTGGATCCCGGCCGTCCCTCCAATTTCAAAGATGTGGCGGAACCCCTGGTCTAGTGATCGGCACGTCTTTTGTACAAGGGTTTCTCGTTTCTCCCTGTCTATTCTCACCTTGGCATCATCCCAACGAGACAGGAAACCTCAACAGGTACGTTGAACAGGTAAACAACAGGTGAGTAGCTGTTGTCTAGTGAGACTGACACACTGCCCAGTGCCCAGCACCTCCGTGTCACGGGGTCAGCAACTCCGTGTCACGGGGTCAGCACCTCCGTGTCACTGGGTCAGCACCTCCGTGTCACGGAGTCAGCACCTCCGTGTCACGGGGTTAGCACCTCCGTGTCTTGGTGTCAGCATCTCCGTGTCTGCACAGCACCTCCGTGTCTTGAGGTCAGCACCTCCGTGTCACGGGGTCAGCACCTCCGTGTAACGGGGTCCAAAATGAATCAAAACATGTGTGTTGTTCTCAGGTTTTCCCGAATATGTGATAACTTGATTGCTGCAGAGTATTTTCATTTCTTTTGGTTGGTTAGGATGCATTTGAACTGCTCTTAACCCTATTCCCTGCGGGCGGCCAGAATTACGTTCATCTGCGGGTGTGGGGGGGGGGGGGGGCAGATTCTACCCCCCAGATAACTCGAAAACCCGGAACCACTCGGTCGATTTCGATGGGACAAACACCATTCGATTCGTCAGGAAAAGATCGTTCTTTTTGGACCCCGATATTTCCTTTTTGTTCAAAAATGGGGGGGGGGGGGATACGACAATTTTGGGTGATATTTTTAAAGGTCATTGCGGTCATGTGGTTTGACCGATTTTCATGAAACACACGTTTTTAAGCTTCAAATGTACTGGTCTTCAATATATGAAAAGACAAATATCAAAATGAAAAATCATAGGCGTATTCAGGGGATGTAAAATGGGGGGGGGGATTTCTGATAATAAATATGTGTTGTTCGTGATTGTTTGGGACGATATGAACGTCACTTGTGGACACTATTTGCTGTAATTTGTTAAGTGTAATATATTGCACATAGGCGGATCCAGGTAAACAACGTGGGGGGCACCATACGCGTAACTCTTTTGTATCATCCTGTTAATTTGAAGGTGGACCTAATTTGAGGGAGGGTATCGCCTCCCATTTTTGTTTGTACCTGAGTGCGCCTCTGCCAAAATATACGCACAATCCCAGTATTTATGATGCTTATTGCAGTGAAAGTGTTTCTGCCGCATTTATTGTACCGCAAACTACGAAGGAATTGTGCGCCACACAACCGCATTCGTGACACCCTAAACAAAAACGGAAGCCTGGCACCGCCTCTGCTGGGCTGATTTTGTTAACATTTTGACACAACACGTGTAAATCAATTATGGGAAAATTCATAAATTTGCAAGAGGCTAGGAGCAGATTAGGAGAAGCAAGCGAAAACCCACGGAGGGGGGGGGGGGGCAGAATATGCCCCCTGCAGGGAATAGGGTTAAGCTGAAGTTCCCTTGTGTGACCTCTCTTTAAAATACTGTTCCCTGGTAAGTTAACTGTCGCGTGCTTCAACAGGTGTGAAGACGGAAGTCACGCTGTCTTCGAGGTTGTTTTCCATGAACACTCTTCCAGATTGTCTGGTGTTGCCAATACCAAGTTAAAGGGAAATAATGACCTTTTTCCACAAAAATGGAGTTAGCACTTGCAATCGCCAGACGAGACCAAAATATATTGTAAATTCATCACATTTTGCATGAAAACTTTCCTACCGAATGATATTTCAAGTTAAAGTTGATAAGCGTTCCACACTTTTAACGACCGGTACTTGCAAGTACTTTTGGTCCTCATCAAACTGCGGGCTTTTCCCGTATTGTTTTTTTACGCAGTGGAGTGGACAATATATCGTGCGTTCTGCTTGTGATTATATGCCTGGCGATCTTCTAAAACTAACAGCGATTGGAAGAAGGGGCAATACAATCGGAAGCTCATCGATGCACATCAACGGCGGCATAGTTAGTGGTTGCGACCCTCAATTTTTGAAAATCGATTCATTTGTTTTCAACATTAGGAGTATTGTATAATTTGTCTGTGGCTGTATATAACACTATGCTTTATATTATCATGAAAAATAGTATTTTTTTCCCAAAAAAACTAACAAACAATAACACAAAACTGGCAATTAAATTGGAAGCTCATCGATGCACATCGACAGCGACCTATTTAGCGTCGGCGATTTGTTTACAAAGTCATTGTCATGCTTCTCGGCGCACTTACCCATTGTGGCGAGTTGTTCCTGATTAGTATACCCAAGTCCCGTAGCAGGCTTTGTTAATGGCGTCACTGGTGCCATTCTTGTGTAGCATTGCACAATATATCTGATTTTGAGTTGAAAGCTAATTAAAGACTTATTCAAATTATTGTTTTTAAGTTTGAATTTTCTTGTTAATCATTATTAAAGGTATTTTATCACTCTATTTCATAGTAGTTGACACTTCAGAAACTTGTGACGTAATAATATTGTATCCACTATGCATTTCCCTCACCTTTTGCTATTGTGGCGCAGTGCCGAGTGCTTTGCGAATACTAGCTTGCCTGGGGTTAAATTCATTCCGCCCTTATTTTATTTGAGTTGGTATAGTTTGCATGTTGTTGTTATTCATGACTTATACTGATAGTCAGTCATGCATCACGGATGCTTCACGGATTGCTTCACGGACCAGAGCGCTGCTCGAACGCACGCTGGTAGTGCTTTCGTTCTCCATGGCAACCAGACGTGAGCCAATGAAAAGCCAGAACGTATTCCCTTTCTGGCTTTTGATTGGCTGACGCCTGGTTGCCATGGAGAACGAAAGCGCTACTAGCGCTACTAGCGTGTGTCCGAGCAGCGCTCAGTTTGATCGGAAACGTCACAGAGCCTCCAAAAATGCCGCACTCGATGTAAACAATGTTGGGAAGGACGAATTTGTCAATGACCTTCATGAAGTACACAAGGTACTTGTTTTGTATTTTTTTCCAAACTTACAACTTTGAATTTGAGAATAATTTTATTTAATTCTTAATTTTAAATAAAATAATTTTAAAACCATAACGGTAGCCTAAGAAATTGTTGCTAACAAAATCAAAAGGTCATTATTTCCCTTTAAACCATACAACCAGATGCACAGCCTACTTGAAAAGCGTCTGAACTTCTCAGCCGTTGCTCATGCCACCGTCTTCCGTCCCATAGAGACCGGCGGCCATGCTGACCGAAGCGATTCATTGCCATCAGAGGAGAAAATTCATTGCCAGTATTGAACCATTCAATATCGACGAAAGTGCTGCAGCAGATGATTCGAACGCCTCTAGGCCCATTGTAGTGGCGGCACCGTCATAAAACGTCCTCGTCATACAGGTCGGTGATTTCCGATATAGTTTCGGCCATTGCACTCGTATAATCGGGCCTTAGTGCATGCCAGATTTAAGGGCGAATGTTCTCGAAGTGAATCGTTCGATTTAATTGAAGTCATCCATGGATGGGTTGCCATTTGTGCTGCGTTGTATTTTATGGGTATGCTGTACGGAAGAGTTTCGAATTGAATATACAATATCTCGTACATCCGCGCACCGTCTACCGCTAACTTAATGTCCAATAACTTCAACCGTGAGCCTACTCCAATAAAACAAGCCAAGGTACGTTATTCTATAAATGTAGTTGAAGGGAAATATTCACCTTGTGATTTATTGTTCTGCATTATCGTATGTACATGTATGGTATCGAATTGATCGAGTCTCAATTAAAAAAATGAAATCACAACTTTTTCGATTTCATTTTCTTTAATATTAAACAAAACAAGTACATATATGTACTTCTTTCTGAGTTAATGATCGGTGTTTTTTCCTTCATTTTGGAAGCGCGAAATATCTGTCCCTTTTCTTTAAATCTGTTCAACGTTGCACACACCGAAACACAAATGGCATAAGTGCGCTGAGAAGCGTGGCAATGTCTTTGTAAGCAAATCGCTGACACTAACTAGGTCGCCGTTGGGTGCATAAGTGAACTTCCGATTTCATTGCCAGTTATTTAATTGTTTGTTGATTTGTTTTTGGGAAAATGATTCGTTTTCATGATAAGCTAAACCATAGTATTATATACAGCCAGAGACAAAACAATACAAAACACCTAATGTTGAAAGTAAATGAACCAATTCTAAAAAAATGAGGGTCGCAACCACTAACTAGGCCTCCGTTGGGTGCATAAGTTAACTGCAAATTTAGTTACATTTTTATTCAATGTTTGTTGATTGTTAGGGATAGTAGGGCACATAATCACAATAGACAGGGTGCATGACATATTTTCCATCCAATTTTTTAAAATCACATTACGAGAGAATCCCGGAATTCGATTGGGACCGAAATTCGTTACCAGGTACTTGCGAGTACCGGTCGTTAGAAACGTGGATAGCTTATCAACTTTGACTTGAAATATCTCTCGGTAGGAATTGGTATATATCAAAAATGTGAGCAATTTACAATATAATTTTGCCTCGTCTGTCGATTTCAAGTAATAACTCTTTGTTCACTCATATAACCGAAGGTTGGTTTCACATGGATAACACTATTCTTTAGAATTGTGTTTCCATTGTGAAACAAACCTGAGCTGTTCTACCAAAGATGCTATGTGGGCTGGACCACATCTCCGGAAGTTACCGCATACATATCCACCTGCACACTGGTGGACCCAAGCCCACACGGTGCAGTTCATGTCGCCCGCATTACCAGCAATGGTATGATCCAAACCACCGGCACACTTAACACTCCACGGTGCAGTTCATGTCGCCCGCATTACCAGCAATGGTATGATCCAAACCACCGGCACACTTAACACCACACGGTGCAGTTCATGTCGCCCGCATTACCAGCAATGGTATGATCCAAAACACCGGCACACTTAACACTGGAGTGGAGTGTCCGATACGCGCTGATTTAAAGTTCTGGAAGCAGTGTTCATCAGACATTGATCCATGCGTCTACTATCAGTATCGAAGACGAAAGCAGAACGCGTTATCTTATACAAATAAACACTTAACCCACGAGTTACTGGGGGGCATAACGCGACATAACGCGACTTACTAGGGGGGGGGGGGGCTATTTTTTGCCCCCCCCCTCGGATCTCCGGAACTAATGGACCGAATGTAACAATTCAAACGGGATTCGATAGCCCTGATAAATTTATTGAGGGAAACATAATATTGTTGACCTCGGGGTCACGGATGACGGCACAGGTCAGGTCAAGTACAAAGTGTTTGACCGTGTCAAAAGGTCTCGATGGATGGAATTGTCGCGCAAAATTGCGCTATTAAACCCATAAGCTGTCGATAATTCGGTATGATTCGTGTGTCCGACACTGCTAAGTACCTTTCTTAGCTGTTTATGACCTTGGGTCAGGTCAAGGTCATCCGAAGTCACGAGGTCAAACTGCAGATTACGGTCATTAGGCGTTGTAACACATCTTCATGGGGTTGTTTTTCGTCTAGAACGCGAAAATGACCTTAGAACATTATTTGTTCCATATAAATAGAAGTAAAAAAAAACAAACGGAAATGCGTTTTTTATGCATCGTAATGCTGAGAGAGGTGGGCGATTTTTGTCATTTAAAGGTCATAAGTCAGTCATTTTTGAAGATTTCGACTTCAAATTTGGTACACATATTTACCGCACACGTCTCGATAACATATATTCCGGTTTTTGGATAATTCGGATTTTTTCTTGAAATTTTGTAAAATAAAATGTATTTGGATTTCTCAAAATTTTGAATAAAAAAACTCAAAAATCCGAGACTGCAATTTGATAGCCCGGTAGATTGTCAGTAATTTTATTTAAGACAATTGAGTTTATCTCACAAATCGTACCTTTGACAGCGTTTTCCGCAAACCATTATTTTGGAACAAAAACCGAAGAACATGACGCCACTCTGACGTGATTTACGGTTGACCTATCATGACCTCATATTTTTACTTTTGCTAACATGTGTAGAATTGATTTGAGATAAGGTACTGCAAGTTTGGTGATGATACCAGTGTTCGTTTAGGAGTTATTGCAAAATAACGGGAGGGGGGGGGAAATAGCCCCCCCAGTAAGTCGCGGGTTAAAGGGATATTGCCACCTCGCGGGCCAATATAGAGTTTTTGGTGTGTATCGGTAGATTAAGCGTGTCCGATTTCACCTGCAAAATTTGGTTCCCGAAACTCCCCCATTAGATCAACAAATACCTGCTTACTTGGTATTTGATCAACAAATACTCACCTCTCACCTCTCATGCTTGGCACACATTCGTAAAATCGGAGTCGCCTCATCACTATTTAGAATCACTTCTTTGCGGACTATGATTTTCTTTTGAATATTGCAAACTCAACATCATCATTCCGTCAGTGCACTTTAAAATTAAAAAGTGTATGCAGTTAATGATTTTTTTCTTCTTCAACAACCTTAGCTTCTTTCATAATAAAACATCAAGAATGGCTATGGCTCGACTTTGGGGCTGAAGGAGATTTGTGACCAATATCTTATAACACAGACAGACTTGTCAAGGTCAAGTCTCGGCGAATTCGTACGCTTCGGCTTTGGGCGGGCTGCTATTTGTGGCGGGCAAACTGGATGAGAGCGGCCATCATGAATCGAGTATTGAGCAAAGCTGGGACCAACGTTTTGGAGTTGGAAATCAATAAAAAATGTTTTGCCGATACACTGCTTTAGGTGCTGCAGGAACAAGTTTGAGCTTGAGCATACATGATTGTTGATCCCCACCATTCATTTAAGTTGCTTTTTAGAAATCCTCCGGAGGTGGCAATATCCCTTTAAGCATAATAAAACTGGGCTGGCTCAGCGCGGAGAACATGACCTTGTACCACACTCTGTGCCTTACGCACAAGATGCGCCGACGCGGCGAGCCAAGACCCTGGCTGATAGTCTTTCCACCGTAGCCGAGACCCGCGATAGGATGACTCGTCAGGACAGTGACACCTGTATTTCCCCCGTTGCCGCACATAGCTGGGAAAGGGGCGTTTCAGCTGCAGGGCGCCCCTCACGTACAACGCCCTGCAACCGGAGTTGCGGCAGCTCTCCCTGTGCCGATGTTTGGCGGCGCCGCCTGCGGAGACATCTCTCGAACGTCCCGCCTTTGCCGGACCAGTGCGCCGCTCGCCGCGCTGTGTGCTCCTGCAACTGTAATGCCAGCGACTGTGCCGGAGCAGTGCGCTGCTCGCCGCGCTGTGTGCTCCTGCAACTGTAATGCCAGCGACTGTGCCGGAGCAGTGCGCCGCTCGCCGCGCTGTGTGCTCCTGCAACTGTAATGCCAGCGACTGTGCCGGACCAGTGCGCCGCTCGCCGCGCTGTGTGCTCCTGCAACTGTAATGCCAGCGACTATGACGACTGTGATGACTGTGATATTGACCATGTTTAGTAGTATTCTATCTATCTTTTAGCGCTTTTTCCATTGTTTTGGCCAACTGACGAGAAGTTTGAACAGACACGAGTAAATTGTGGACGACCTCAATACGTGTGATTCTGATTCTGATTCTGAATATTGTTCTATGCATGGATATACTGCATCAGCAAAATGTTTAAAATCGCAATACCTTACAAGCAAACAAACGAACCTCAAATCTGTCTCTTCTATCACGCTAATTGCTTGCAGGGATCATTTCAGATAACCTATCTACAAAACAGAATCATTTGTTACTCGAAAACATCTTGTTTGTGCACCCCGTCTCTCACTGCTGCTCTGTTTTTCGCCGGACTGCGTCAGCATCGCCGGACTGCGCCAAATTGACCCAATGAGCGTCTGACACACGTCTGCCACCAGCGGCGGTGCATTGTACCTCCTACCTCAGTACCTCCTACCTCAGGCCTGCTACCTCAGTACCTCCTACCTCAGGCCTGCTACCTCAGTACCTCCTACCTCAGGCCTGCTACCTCAGTACCTCCTACCTCAGGCCTGCTACCTCAGTACCTCCTACCTCAGGCCTGCTACCTCAGTACCTCCTACCTCAGGCCTGCTACCTCCTACCTCAGGCTTGCTACCTCAGTACCTCCTACCTCAGGCCTGCTACCTCAGTACCTCCTCCTCAGGCCTCCTACCTCAGTACCTCCTACCTCAGGCCTGCTACCTCAGTACCTCCTACCTCAGGCCTGCTACCTCAGTACCTCCTACCTCAGGCCTGCTACCTCAGTACCTCCTACCTCAGGCCTGCTACCTCCTACCTCAGGCTTGCTACCTCAGTACCTCCTACCTCAGGCCTGCTACCTCAGTACCTCCTCCTCAGGCCTGCTACCTCAGTACCTCCTACCTCAGGCCTGCTACCTCAGACCTGCTACCTCAGGCCTGCTACCTCAGTACCTCCTACCTCAGGCCTGCTACCTCAGTACCTCCTACCTCAGTACCTCCTACCTCAGGCCTGCTACCTCAGTACCTCCTACCTCAGGCCTGCTACCTCAGTACCTCCTACATCAGGCCTGCTACCTCAGTACCTCCTACCTCAGGCCTGCTACCTCAGTACCTCCTACCTCAGGTGCATTGTACCCCAGGCCACTGCATTGTGCTCGGAGACCACAGTCACCTCCGCCCTCACCCAGTGTTGTGGTGACAGCTATGGTGTTGTAGTGTTGGGGTGACAGCTACGGAGACCACAGTCACCTCCGCCCGTTGTTGGGGTGACAGCTATGTGGCGGCGATGGCAGCGGTTCTGATATACCACTGATGGTGCCACTGATGCCTATTGATACGGCTGACAGCCCGATAATATCGAGCCGGCCAACCGGATGCCGGCGGGGTGAGGGGGGGAGGGCCAGACTCTGACCTCAGAGCGGAGCATGGCGGGGTGAGGGGGTGGCGGAGAATACCTCAGACCGGAGATGACGGGGTGAGGGGGGGGGGGAGACGGGACAGAGAACCCCTCAGACCGGAGATGACGGGGTGAGGGGGGGGGGGGGGGGGGGGGGGGGGGTAAGCCGGGACAGACAAACACGACACTCCTATGAAGGAATCATAATTAGCAGCGCCGATATCAAACGTTTGTCACTGGTATCTGTTCAGTAATCCGGGACCAAGCCAGCGTTCGGTCGGATCGTTTACTGAAGCTCATGGCATTCAAACACTCGCTGGCCAACCTCAGCGCTGTAGTGGTGTTGAATGCAAGTGGCAGGAAATTAGACTGTGGTCAGATAAATGCGCGGTAAAGGAAACGGCTGTCGCATCGCTGCCCAGTGAATGGATGTGCTCCGGCCGACATGGGCGCACATTTATAAGCGGCCGACACTGGTTATTGCAGCACGTTCAGACCATCTACGGAGGACCTTGTCGACTTGAAAAGTAGACGACGGAAATGTCCAGCAATACCGACGAAAGATGTTTTAAATTCAGCTCAGGTGAAATTTCTTTTGGAGGTAAGAAAAATGCGGTATAACATAGCAAAAATCATGTTGTCAGCATGTGTTTGTGAGACATTTGTGTGTTTTTTCCTGACTATCATGCGCTATTACTTATGCCTGACGTCCCTCCCCTAGCGGAAGGGAAACTGGTAGCTCCGCAGTTAGTAGTCAACGAGCGACTTTGATATATGTGATCCCTTTATCCAGGGGCGGATCCAGCCGCTCAGGCCTCAGTTTGGGGGCAACACTTTTTGGCCTTCAGCAGGAAAATAGCCAGGATTTTTCCAATGTTGTTGACCGGGGGTGGGGGAGGGTCGTTAGAAAATCTTATTTTATCTGGTGTAAATTTGTTTTGCTCTGGGGGAGGGTGGGGGGGGGGGGGGGGATGGCCCCGTGCCCCCCCCCCCTTTGGCTACGTACCTGGCCTTCAGATACCCAAATTTCGTTGCAAAAACTCTGACGTCGAGAGCCGATAACTGACAAGCACCTGTTTTTGGAGACGGCCGTGTCATAACGGTACCACACAAACGATAAGATGTAAAAAAGTAACGCCTAAGCATATATAAAATACTTTATCAATATGCTGACGCAAGTTCTAAGGATGATATTAAACGGACATCGAAATTAAAGCGTTATTTCTTTACCCAAATGTAGGAATGAGCCTGCTTCAAACGAGGACGTTTGGCGTCTCCGTTATCGTTTTGTCACAGCTCTCCGTGCACCGACGAGCGGCAAATGCCCGGAACGCTAGTCTGTTGTTTACCGGGTCAGGTTTGTACCTAATTTCACTTTTGTTACACAGGAATAGGATCATAAGACGACCAAATGACCGTGTGAACAAATCTGGATAACCATAACGTGGCATAACTTATCACCTCCAGAAAATACGGTTATACATTTAGCGTCCGTACGATCCTTTTCCTTTTTTTATAAAGAATTGACGACCCACTTGGTCTCCAACTCTTATGGACTCGCCAGCGAACACATTGGCCATATTAGCGCCAGGGGCCATAGCTCTACCGGGGTTCGAAACACGGGCTCTCCACGTGAGAGCAGACGTCTTAACCACTCGGGCTATTACGTCCTCTTAGCGTTCGTAAGATAATTGAAAGTGCTTAGTCACTAAATTATCAAAATACGACGGACTTGTAACACTACATGGAGCTACGCTACCATCACGAATATGAGCCTCTCCGCGATCTGGATGTCACTTAAACAGGCTATCACAGGGGGTATATTCTGCAACACGACTCACTGGGGGGGGGGGGGGGGATTTAGCCCCCTGGTATCTTCAGATCAATAATCGCAGCGGGACGCGCAAGGCGGCATTCGAAAGCGCTCAATGAGATAAACCTCGCGCACACTTAAAAAAATCAAATTCAAGTCACATGTCAGGTCACGGTCAAGTCAAACGTCAAAATCGAGGTATTTGAGTTTATGGACAATACTTGCCATCCATGGCCATGATTGCGCTTATGATCACCAAAATGCTGGCAAAGGTATGATGCATATCCCACATGAGTTAAAGTGAGATTGTTGGAAAAGATCCAGGTCAATGTCCGGTCAGGAAAGGTCACTACACACACAATATCTACGGAAGTCATGCAGCACATGTTTTATGGATGCTTTTACGCGTATAATTCGATAGTGATAGTCATTTTACCACCTGTCTTAATTTACGTGAAGTTAGTGTCAAGTTCAGGTCAAGTTCAGGTCACTGAAGGTCAACATTTGAAATTGATAAATGTAAATGAAAAAAACAACATGTTTTTTATATCATTGTTATCTAAAAAATACAGCGCTGACATTTATTTGTCTGTATCTGGTCAATAAAAGGAAAAAAAAAACGAAATTTCAAAACATAACGTCATGATTTACCCCATACTTTATATGCCATGTTAGTCAAAAAAGATGATATCGTTGGAAATTTCGCATGGTAGTTGCCCATATATCGTTATCTGACATATATTCCGTTTTTTAAATATCTTTGAAAAAAATGATTTTGTGGGCATTTACAAAAGTTTTTTTTTTACTTTTGGGGTCAAAAACCAAAAGTTTCGCAATTTCGAGATAGCTGGTTTGTAGCCATTGCTATTGTCTACCTTTTATCGTTTTTTGATTGCATTTTGCTTCAAATGTGGCATTTGTACGGCTTGGTAAAGTTTAGCTGATTTTTGTGTCTAAATCGTGTTTAGTGACGTCACCAAATTCACTATATCTCGAGAGAGAGAAAAAATCAGACGAAATTGCTTCATTTATGCACAAAAGGTGTACAAATGATGTCCGGAGAGGTACTGAAAGTCTGGCGTCGATATCTGAATTAGTTGTTGAGATATTCCCAATATTCTTAAGGGGGGGGGGGGGGGGCTAAAACGCATCCCCCAGTGACTCGCGGGTTAACACGCGCAGTGGAGAGGGGAAGGGGGAAATTTGTGCCCCCTCCCCACATTATTTTTTCGTGAATAGCTCGCAAACAAAGCGGCACAGGGCGGTGTTTTTACGTGACATTTACGCCAACTCAATAGCGGATCGTTTGACATAAAAACAAATCAAAATCGGTCGATCAATTTTTGAGCTATACGGATTGTCATTCCAAGATGGCGGCCAGAATCGATGTCGGCAAAGCGATATCTTCGGAACAAACCGTCGGATCGGGATGATTAAAACGCCATTCGGTAGACAATGTCAATGTTCGGGGACCGTTCCCATAAATCACTTTGGACACATTGCTGGTGACATGTGACGTCACAGAGGTCAATGTCCCAAAATTGTGACATTTGGCTATATTTGACCTTCGTGACTTCGTTTGACCTTGAAGATATTGACCGAAGGTCACGCAAATGTGTCACCTACCTACCCTGTAAGTTTGATCGTTCTAGATTTCATACTTTCGGAGATCTTAAGGGGGGGGGGGGGGGGGGGGTGGGGGGGGCACTAAAGTGCTCCCCCTCCACTGCGCGTTAGTGGCATACCCCTCTCCACTGCGCGTGTTAAGCGCCATCTGCGCGGTGAGGACGGCGGCGCAGCTACGTAACCTGTCGGCCACTGTGGTTGGAGTGTGTGTGTGTGTGTGTGTGTGTGTGTGTGTGTGTGTGTGTGTGTGTGTGTGTGTGTGTGTGTGTGTGTGTGTGTGTGTGTGTGTGTGTGTGTGTGTGTGTGGTGTGTGTGTGTGTGTGTGTGTGTGTGTGTGTGGTGTGTGTGTGTGTGTGTGTGTGTGTGTGTGTGTGTGTGTGTGTGTGTGTGTGTGTGTGTGTGTGTGTGTGTGTGTGTGTGTGTGTGTGTGTGTGTGTGTGTGTGTGTGTGTGTGTGTGTGTGTGTGTGTGTGTGTGTGTGTGTGTGTGTGTGTGTGTGTGTGTGTGTGTGTGTGTGTGTGTGTGTGTGTGTGTGTGTGTGTGTGTGTGTGTGTGTGTGTGTGTGTGTGTGTGTGTGTGTGTGTGTGTGTGTGTGTGTGTGTGTGTGTGTGTGTGTGTGTGTGTGTGTGTGTGTGTGTGTGTGTGTGTGTGTGTGTGTGTGTGTGTGTGTGTGTGTGTGTGTGTGTGTGTGTGTGTGTGTGTGTGTGTGTGTGTGTGTGTGTGTGTGTGTGTGTGTGTGTGTGTGTGTGTGTGTGTGTGTGTGTGTGTGTGTGTGTGTGTGTGTGTGTGTGTGTGTGTGTGTGTGTGTGTGTGTGTGTGTGTGTGTGTGTGTGTGTGTGTGTGTGTGTGTGTGTGTGTGTGTGTGTGTGTGTGTGTGTGTGTGTGTGTGTGTGTGTGTGTGTGTGTGTGTGTGTGTGTGTGTGTGTGTGTGTGTGTGTGTGTGTGTGTGTGTGTGTGTGTGTGTGTGTGTGTGTGTGTGTGTGTGTGTGTGTGTGTGTGTGTGTGTGTGTGTGTGTGTGTGTGTGTGTGTGTGTGTGTGTGTGTGTGTGTGTGTGTGTGTGTGTGTGTGTGTGTGTGTGTGTGTGTGTGTGTGTGTGTGTGTGTGTGTGTGTGTGTGTGTGTGTGTGTGTGTGTGTGTGTGTGTGTGTGGTGTGTGTGTGTGTGTGTGTGTGTGTGTGTGTGTGTGTGTGTGTGTGTGTGTGTGTGTGTGTGTGTGTGTGTGTGTGTGTGTGTGTGTGTGTGTGTGTGTGTGTGTGTGTGTGTGTGTGTGTGTGTGTGTGTGTGTGTGTGTGTGTGTGTGTGTGTGTGTGTGTGTGTGTGTGTGTGTGTGTGTGTGTGTGTGTGTGTGTGTGTGTGTGTGTGTGTGTGTGTGTGTGTGTGTGTGTGTGTGTGTGTGTGTGTGTGTGTGTGTGTGTGTGTGTGTGTGTGTGTGTGTGTGTGTGTGTGTGTGTGTGTGTGTGTGTGTGTGTGTGTGTGTGTGTGTGTGTGTGTGTGTGTGTGTGTGTGTGTGTGTGTGTGTGTGTGTGTGTGTGTGTGTGTGTGGTGTGTGTGTGTGTGTGTGTGTGTGTGTGTGTGTGTGTGTGTGTGTGTGTGTGTGTGTGTGTGTGTGTGTGTGTGTGTGTGTGTGTGTGTGTGTGTGTGTGTGTGTGTGTGTGTGTGTGTGTGTGTGTGTGTGTGTGGTGTGTGTGTGTGTGTGTGTGTGTGTGTGTGTGTGTGTGTGTGTGTGTGTGTGTGTGTGTGTGTGTGTGTGTGTGTGTGTGTGTGTGTGTGTGTGTGTGTGTGTGTGTGTGTGTGTGTGTGTGTGTGTGTGTGTGTGTGTGTGTGTGTGTGTGTGTGTGTGTGTGTGGTGTGTGTGTGTGTGTGTGTGTGTGTGTGTGTGTGTGTGTGTGGTGTGTGTGTGTGTGTGTGTGTGTGTGTGTGTGTGTGTGTGTGTGTGTGGTGTGTGTGTGTGTGTGTGTGTGTGTGTGTGTGTGTGTGTGTGTGTGTGTGTGTGTGTGTGTGTGTGTGTGTGTGTGTGTGTGTGTGTGTGTGTGTGTGGTGTGTGTGTGTGTGTGTGTGTGTGTGTGTGTGTGTGTGTGTGTGTGTGTGTGTGGTGTGTGTGTGTGTGTGTGTGTGTGTGTGTGTGTGTGTGTGTGTGTGTGTGTGTGTGTGTGTGTGTGTGTGTGTGTGTGTGTGTGTGTGTGTGTGTGTGTGTGTGTGTGTGTGTGTGTGTGTGTGTGTGTGTGTGTGTGTGTGTGTGTGTGTGTGTGTGTGTGTGTGTGTGGTGTGTGTGTGTGTGTGTGTGTGTGTGTGTGTGTGTGTGTGTGTGTGTGTGTGTGTGTGTGTGTGTGTGTGTGTGTGTGTGTGTGTGTGTGTGTGTGTGTGTGTGTGTGTGTGTGTGTGTGT
>JAXIVJ010014024.1:0-30000 GCA_036785665.1 Chirona hameri | reverse complement strand
TTAGTGTTTTAATTGCGTCGGGGTACTGTTGAGTGGTCTGGGTTGGGGTCGGTAGGGGGTGAGGCGGTGCGGCGGTATCGGGCTGGGGTGTGGGGGTGGACGGTCGGGGGGTCGGGGACGGGGGGGGTGTGGGGGAGGGGGTGGCGTGGGGGTCGGGGTCGCGGTGCTTCCGGGTCGTAGCACTGTCTCTCCTCTCATCTACTTCTTCTCTCTCTCTATCTATCTCTCTCTCTCTCTAATCTTCTCTCGTCTCTCGTCACGTCTCTCTTCTCTCTTCTCTCGTCTCTCTCTCTCTCTCTCTCTCTCTCTCTCTCTTACTCTCTCTCTCTCTCTCTCTCTCCTCGCGTCTCTCTCTCTCTCTCTCTCTCTCTCTCTCTCTCCTCTCTCTCCTCTCTCTCTCTCTCTCAAGCTCTCGCTTATACTCTCTCTCTCTCGTCTCTCTCGTCTCTCTCGTCTCGCTCGTCTCTCTCTTCTCACTCTCCACTCTCCTCCTCTCTCTCTCTCTCTCTCATCTCTCATCTCCTCCTCTCTCATCGTCTCTACTCACTCCTCCTCTCTCAGTCTCTCTCTCTCTCTCTCTCTCTCTCTCTCTTCGTCTCTCTCTCTCTAGTTCTCTCATCTCGCTCTCGCTCTCTCGTCGCTCTGTCTCTCTCTAGCTCTCTCTTCTGCTCTCTGTATCTTCTCTCCTCGATCTTCTCTCGTCGGCCGTCTCTCTCTCTCTCGCTCTCTCTCTCTCGTCGTCTCTCTCTCTCCTCTCTCTCTGACGTCTCTCTCTCTCGTCTCTCTCTCTCCTCTCTCTCACTCTCTACTCACTCTCGTCTTCTCATCTCTCTCTCTTCTCTCTCTCTCTCTCTCTCCTCTCATCTCTCTCTCTCTCTCTCTCACTCTCTCTCTCTCTCTCTCGTCTCTCTCCTCTCTCGTCTCTCTCTCTGTCTCTCTCTTCTCCTCTCTCTCTCTCTCTCTCTCTCTCTCTCTCTCTCTCTCTCTCTCTTCTCTCTCTCTCTCTCTCTCCTCTCTCTCTCTTCGTCTCTCTCTCTCTCATCTCTCTCTCTCTCTCTCTCCTCTCTCTCATCTCGTCTCTTCTCTCTCTCTCTCCTTCTCTCTCTTCTCCTTCTCTCTCTCTCTCTCTCTCCTCTCTCATCTTCTCTCTCTCTCTCTCTCTCTCTCTCTCCGTCTCATCTCTCTCTTTCTCTCTCTCTCTCTCTCTCTCTCTCTCTCTCTCTCTCTCTCTTCTCTCCTCTCTCTCTCTCTCTCTCTCTCTCTCTCGAATTTTTAATTATGTCACATTTTACCATTTTATAAATTATTTTCTTACTTATTTCAATTGTAAGGACTACGTTCTGTTTTAAAGGGTCATGCAAGCAAGCCATTCCTGCCCTGTTATCCAAATATATTGAGAATGACTGAGATGTTGTATGACAGCATCATCATTCATCGCTGCGGGGGGCAGATGCCAGATTCTTCTGTCCCCCCCCCCCCCCCGTGTGTTTTGTGCTTGCCCGGTGTTTTGTGCTTGCCACTCCCAAGCCGTTGGGCTCAGCGTCTTGAAACTTTGTGATTTTTCCTATAATTGATTTACACGTGTTGTGTCAAAATGTGAACAAATTCGGCCCAGCAGAGGAGGTGCCAGACCCTTGTTTTGGGAGGCAATCTGTCACGCTTAAATGGTTACGAATGTGATTGTGTGGCGCATACTTCCCTCGTATTTTGCGGTACAATAAATGCGTTAGATACATTTTCACAGCAATATGCATCAAAAATACTGGGAGCGCACATATTTTTGGAAGAGGCGCATTCAGTTGCACAAAATGGGAGGCGGTACTGGTGCAGTTACTAACAGTTTGTTTTTGTAACAACGGTATACATGAGAATCAATCCCATCGTGCATTTTTTGTCACACTAAAAACTCTAACTGCTCTAACTACAAATACAAATAGTTATTTTTTAGCAGCATGCCTCCCTCACACGCTGTCCCGAGTGCGCCATTGCTTGGAACAGTGCATTCACCCTGTCTAAGATGAACATAAGTGTGTGCAAAGATGTATGCGACGTAGAAAAGAACCATCGAAACATGCGTTTGCTCCACCCCCAAATTAGCAAGTTGATAAAAAAGCGTGAGGCTGATGGTACCCTCCTCCACACGTTGTTTATCTGGATCCGTCTATGCGCAATATATTACATTAAAAAAATTATTGCAAATCATGACCACATCTGACGTTCATATCGCCCCAAACAGGCAAGAACAGCACATATTTGTTATCAGAAAATCACCCTAATTTATATCCCCTGACTACGCCTTTGATTTTTTATTTGGGAATTTGTCTTTTGATATATTAAAGACCTGTACATTTCAAGCTCAAAAACATTTGTTCGATGAAAATCGATCAAACCACAATGACCTTTCAAAAACACCCAAACTTTCCTTCCCCCCTGCCTACATTTTTGAACAAAACATAAATTTCGGGGTCTACAATTAAAGATTGTTTTAAAACAAGTCGAATGGTGTTTGTCCCATCGAAATCAATCGAGCGGTTATCGAGATCTCTGGGGGGGGGGGGCAGAATCTGCCCCCCCCCCCCCCCCCCCGCAGGTTAACGTAATTCTGGCCGCCGGCAGGGATTAGGGTTAACGTGGAATTTCACTAGGACCTAATACTCGGCCCTACTGCTGGCCGATCATACCTAAACGATTTTGATTACTTGTTGGCCATTTTCTTGTCTGTTATTCAAACCTTTTCCCTCCAACTCATTCCAACCTGCGGCTCAGTTAAAAGTTTATGACCCGAAAATGATTTCAGAGCATCCTCTAGCCAAGACCCATCCGACAGCACTCGTTGCCCTTGGCAACAGGCGTCACCATGCACACAAACCGTGCGGCAAGCTGGTCTTTAAACCTTCCACAGCTCGGCTGCGGCTGGGCAGCTGTGCTGACAGGCCGTGTCCAGTGCCAGCTGGGAGTGAGCGAGGCTGATGTTGGCACTAACTCTCACCCGTCACGCCCGTCACGCCCGTCACAACAACAACAATGCCCGCCGATAACACCGCCGTGGGCATTGTTGCATGGACTGGCCAGACACGTGCCAACAGCCTTCTTGGCAACGAAGGGCGGAGGCTTCGGCGTGATGAAGCATGCTGGCAATATTTTACCGGCATGACGGGGTGCTTGCACTTAACATGTTAATGATTTTGGAGACGTTCAAAACTTCGCAGTCGCGGCGTGGCGCTATGCTATATACTACATGCGGATTTTATTATTATTAACGGACGGGGCCTTTGCTCAGGGTTGGCTATTGCTGGTGAATGATGGGAGCTTCGAGAGATGTAAGTGGTGGATGCATATCCAAAGACGCTGTGCAGCCTGCTCCTAAGACAATGGCCGGTAGTGGGCACCTCGAATCCTGCTAACTATTTACCCTCGAACACATTAGTTTCGTCGACAAGATGACATTAAACACTAAACAGCTTCCGGTACTCAATGCCAGTAATGGCTCGGAAGCGATTTTATTCCTGAAACCATTACCACTTCTGACCTGGCGGCGAGCGCGTTGACGGGCATCCAGCCAACACCACCTTCCGCCGCACGTAACTGTCGATCAGACGGTCTCCCGACTCAGACGGGGCAGCCTGCGTCATTTCCTGCCGCCGTTTCCGGGCAGACAGAGTTGCAGACGGCTTCCGACACCAACCGGCAGCTGTCCGCGCGGTGCAATCAGCCTGGCAAGCAACCAGACCGTCGGACGGCTAAAAATAAGCGGAACGGCCGAAAACAGTGCGCGGTTCGACGGTGGCGGAAGCAGCGGTTCCACGTGGTGGAGAGAACCAGCCTCCGCTGACCTGGGCACGGTCTTGCACTGGCCGACGCCTTAAATCCCTGACGTCCTGCACCGCCCGCCGGGTCGCCTGGCATGGGTGAAGTTACGTATTTAGTTGGTTGGGCTATTCTTTCACAAATCCTTTATTTTCCCTTCAAGGTTTAGTCAGTTTTTAAGTAATTTTAACGTTAAAATGCGCATTTTGTGGTCACAAATTTATCAACATGACATTTTGCCCCGCCAACTTCCTTTTTTGAATTCCGCCCGTGTCACCCCGTTTTGCCGCTCCGATTGGTTATCCTCTTGCTCTGCCGCCCCGCCCTGTTGCCCTGCCGCCCTGCCGCCCCCGCCCTGTTGCCCTGCCGCCCTGCCGCCCCCGCCGTCCGACCGGAGCCGCCCGGCAGCCGCCAGATGCCGAATTCTCAGACAGTGAGCCGACCCAGACTGAGCTGGCTGCCAAACCACGACCTGGGCTGCCCCCGAGGCGGCCGCGCGCGCCGATCCGGCCCGCCAGCCAACATGCGTGACGTCACAGTGCTACACCTCCCCTGTCCGACCTGCCCGCTCTGCAACTGGTAACATAGTCCAAGGGTCCAAGGAGTCAACTGGTCCAAGGAGGGACCAAAGAGGCCCTGCCCCCTCCCCCTCCCCAAACGCCTGAAATCGGGTGAAAATCGACACATTGGGTGACGTTCAAAGAATATAGAAGCAACTTTTAGTAAAGCAAGTTTATTTTAAATGAACTACTTATGAGTTAGGAAGCGAAATATGATGATTTTTTGGAGTTGAGGAGACTTTTTGGGAGTTGCATTCCCCACACCAATTTTGCCGTTCTGGATCCGCCCTTGACTAGCAACACCGCCTCAAGGCTGCCAACCAACAACGGCCGCCTTTGCACTGAGTTCACAGCCTAGAAATATGGACTTAGGAAGAGATAAGAGGTGACGAATGGTCTCAGAAAGACGTATCGTGCAAGAAAAGGTAATACACATTTATATAACGACAAATATCAGACGAGCGTTTCTTCTACAAAGCCGTCTAGTTAGAATGATCACATAGCAATACAAATGTGTCTTTGATGTAAATTTTCGTCAAGACTCAAACCATATATGCAGCGCGTATCAATGACTAATTAATAGCTAGCTAATTAGAGTTTCTTATTGTCAAAAGTACATAACAACACAGCAGAGAAGTTCAGGTGTTTGCTTGCAGGACCGTAAGCACATTCGACGGTCCCACTGAAGAAAATGCAATGTCAGTCACGGCCAAGAAGGTCGGGTCATTGAATCAAGCAAGCTACATAACACCAGTAAAGCGCCTTTTTGGGCGATGACCGAGCGAGAGAGCTCTGGTAAAGCTAAAACAGGTTTGAAATATGAAACGGTATGGGAGCACATGTACGCATTGACTGTGTCCCAATGATGAGTACAACGCTCAATAGTTTTGTCGTGGTTATACCCTTAGTATGCATAGAAACGTTCAGCTGAATCGGGCAGGCAGTTTCGGAGATAGAAAATAGTGGTCCGCACGTGCGCAGTGCATATTTGCATAGTGATTAAAAAATTATGTCAAGCGCAAACCTCCTAACATCCCTTCCTTAGTATGTATGCACATTTTCACCTCAATAGATCCAGTAGTTTCCGAGCTCTGAAATACGGTGGCGCGCGTGCGCACGTGCATATTGGACATTGGTGTATGCCTCGGCACGTCTAAAGCAACTAATAGCCATGCCCAGGGCTGCAAAGTGCGGAGTCGATCGATTTTCAGGTAACTCCGATTCCGACTCCGACTCTGACCCTCCGGAGTCGACTCCGACTCCGACTCCGACTCCGACTCCGAAATCGACTCCGACCTTTAATTAGCTGAAGCTATTGACAACGGGCACAAGAAGTGACTACCCGCAGCAAGTTTATCCATTTCAAAATTGGATCTCATTTAATGGAAATATAGCAGTTAAATGAAATCGATAGACATTGTCTGACCATAACATTCTATTTCTAGATTCCAGAAGTCCAAAAAAGAGAAGTTGGCAGGTCTTGTGACAACCCTACCAACCACATGGCTATTAGCCAATAAGTACATACTATAGTTCATGAATTACACGACGTTTAACTCGCCTGAGCAAACTATACGCCACTTTAAACCGTTTTTCTGCAACTTGATTTCTCGTGATCGTTGCTTAGATTCCTTGAGGTGGTATTTTGGATCTGCATCCGATGACACACCCTAGGTTCGATTTCGCCCACCGTATTACACGATTAAAACGAGTGTTTAGCGTGACTGAAGATCATTCCCTTGTCTGAAGACCTTGCCCTGAAGACTGAAGATCATCAGGCAAGGGAATCGAATAGTTGCCGACTCAAACTCCGACTCCGGCCATCGGGGGCATCATTGGGGCATTATTGGCTCTTAGCGTATGCCAAATGTGGTCCAGTTTGATGGAGCAATTCTATCATTAGACGCGATTTTCCACTAAAATCGGTGATTTGACCTACCCCGCTTTTGCGCGTGCCACGCGCTATGGTACCACCCCCGTCAGAACGTACCTTACCAAAAGCAAAATTGATTTGAGGGACTTATCCAATGGTGAAAACCCGATCTAAATCGGAGCAGTAGTTGCAAAGTTATTAGCTTCCGAAAAGCGTATGCACGGCCATGTCGGGCCGGGCCGGGTCAAATGTAAATTTGTCTAGTAAGTTGACGAGAAACCTCACGGGCGCTTCGCGCCCGCTCGGTAAATAACCCAGAAAAATGTGTATATATAAATAAACCAGTAAAACGCCTTCTTGGGCGATAACCGAGCGGGCGTGCACTGGTAAAGCTAAAACAGTTTTGAAATATTGAACGATACGGGAGCACACGTGGTAGTAACACATAGTCCTTTTAGTCCTTTTAGTCCTCCATACAAATTGTCAGGCCTCCATGCATGCCAACAAAAATTCAGTTTGATTAAATTGTTCATGATCTCCTTTCTCGAATCCGCCAAAAGGAAGTACGTCCTGAGCGGCTGGGAGTACGTCCTGAGCGAGCGGCCTTCAGTGTATACAAAAAACGAATGCTTAGATAAATCAAACCATTTGTTATCAATAATTATTTTTGTTCATTTAGACGTCTGCGGGTGTCACGCACTGTGGTACCACCCTTATCAGAACGCACCATAACAAAATCAAAATTGGTTTGATGGTCCTATCCAATGATGCAAACCCGATCTCAATCGGAGCAGTGGTTGCAAAGTTATTAGCTTCCGAAAAGCGTCTGTATGGCAGGGTCGGGCCGGGTCGGGCCGGGTCAAATGTAAATTTGTCTAGTAAGTTGAAGAAAAACCTCACAGGCGCTTCGCGCCCATTCGGTAATACATTTGTATTATTCAATGCTCGTGCGAGGAACATAGGTAATGTGTAGGTTAAAAGAATGAAAAGACATTTTCCTCGTCGTAAATAAGAAGTTCAAGGCAAAATATTATTACGAGCGAGCGCTTCGCGCTCGCTCGTCTTTCCGTGGTATATGGGAACAATCTGAATATGAGCGGCCCGACCCGGCCCGACCCGGCCCGGCCCGACCCGGCCCGTGGCGACGCTTTTAACAAGCTAATATATCTGCAACCGCACGTCCGATTGACAAGCGGGCTTCTTTGCTGAACAGCCCCATCCATCCTACCCCGTTTGAGACCAGTGCCGACTCACGTGGATGACTACTACTGCGCGTGGCGCGTGCCGCGTGAGGGGTGTTGGAAGGTGTTTCCTTGCAATAATTCCGCAACGGCTGAGCCGATTGTGTTAAAATTTGGTGAGTGGTTAGGGACCCCTCAGCCGCCACTTTCCCACAAGTTATTCGCGGGGTGTCTCTGAACGTGCGCACGTGCACATCCCTATTCTATATCTCAGGAACGGCTGAGACGATTGTGTTCAAATTTTGTGCGTGGTTAGGGACCTCCCAGCCGCCACTTTCCCACAAGTCAGGGGTGGGGTGCTTCTGCACGTGCGCACATGTGCACCTTTTTGTATCTCAGAAGCTACTTGCCCGATGGAGTTGAAATTCACCATACATTTTCTTCGCGCTCGCTCGTTCATCGCCAACTCCGGCGTCTTACTGGTATTAGATTAGGGTGAATGTTCGGCCACAAGCCATTGTCAAACCGATTATAGCAATATAACAACACGGAAAGACATAATGTGGAGTTATAGTTGTAATTACGTTATAATGGGGACTTTCTCCACAAGAGTTTAAGGAAATGTTTCACCTTTGTATTGGTTTTGAACTGAGATAGCCATTATCTTTGGCCGTTATTGAAATGTCGAAAATACTGAGGTCATTTTCCTCCAAACTTAGCCGTTTTTAAGCAATTTAATTTCCCATTTGCAAAATGGGGTCTAGGCTAGTACCGCCGCTGATTGGCTGACAACCACTTTTTTTAGCGAATCCCACTTTGTCAGCCAATCAGCGGTGGTCTAGAGCTCAATAATGACGTCATCATCCCAAAATTTGAAACCTTAATTTGTATACAGTTAAGTGACTTTCCGAGACAAAAAATATCACTACCGTTTTCAGCAGCACTTACTTCATATTTTCGACTACAACCAGCGTATATTTGAAAACTTTCAGAAAGGTGAAACATTCCCTTTAAACAGAATAGTTTACCGACTCCGACAAGGGGGGCGTTTAACGCGCCCCCCCCCCCCCTGATTAATTTTCGTAATAGCTCAAAAACCAATAGTGCTATCAACGTGAAACTGCGGGTACCTTCTTCTACATCACGTTTACGTCTTCTGTAAAAATATTTAGCAATTTCGTCGAAAAAAGTTCGAGTTATATCGAATTTAGTGACGTCACTACACATGAGTTTTATACCAAAATTAGCTAAAATGTAGCAGACCGTACAAATGCCATATGTTAAGCAAAATGCAATCCAAAAGCGTCAAAAGATAGCAAATGGCAAGGGCTACAACATGACTATATCTGAATTGAGAAAATGTTGCGTTTTTACCCCAAAATGCAAAAAAAAATGTTTTTGTTTTGGGGAAAATACCCACAAAATCAAATTTTCAAAGATATTCAAAAAGCCGGAATATATGTCAGAAAACCACATATGTGAAAACATACAAAATTTCAGAATTATATCACCATTTTTGACTGACCTATGGCATCTAAAGTATGGGTAACTCATGACGTCATATTAGCAAATTGCGTTTTTTGGGTTGTATTGACCAGTTACAGACAAATATGTGGCACCACTGTATTTCTGAGACAAAATTGGCCTAGAAATATGACTTTTTTATTTAGATTTATCAATTTAAAACTTTGACCTTCAGTGACCTGAACTTGACCTGAACTTGACATTAACTTCACATAAATGAAGTCAGGTGGTAAAATGACTATCACTATTTAATTATACGTGGAAAATAACTCATAAAACATGTATTGCATGACTTTCGTAGATATTTTGTGCATAGTGACCTTTTGTGAGCTGACCTTGACCTTGACCTTGGCCAACAATCTCACTTTAGCTCATACAGGATGTGTATCATACCTTTTGCAGCACTTTGGGTGATCATGGTCGTCATTGAAGGCTTTGGATGGAAAGTATAGCCCATAAACTCAAATACGTCGATTTTGACCTTTGACCTGACCGTGACCTGACATTTGATCTCGCCTTGAAATTTTGGAATATGTTGTATATTCGTCTCATTGAAAGCTTTCGATTGCCGCATTGCGCATTTCACTGCGATCATTGGTTCGGAAGATAACCAGGGGGCGTTTAACGCCCCGCCCCCCTCACCCATTCAATGGCGTTGAGACCCTAGTCAATGCCGGGTTAACATGGGGTTTTGAACTGAGATAGCAGATTTGTAGAGCAGATCGAAACATAGGTTGTGGTGAAGGAATTACCTCGCTACGCTAAGTAATTTCGACACAGGACTAGTGGGCCCCTTTTAGAAGACTCTGTTTCGGATCCGCGAAACTTGTTTCGGGTCCTCACAACGGTTGTTACCGAGCGGGCGCGAAGCGCCCGTGAGGTTTCTCGTCAACTTACTAGACAAATTTACATTTGACCCGGCCCGACCCGGCCATACAGACGCTTTTCGGAAGCTAATAACTTTGCAGCCACTGCTCCGATTCAGATTGGGTTTTTACCATAGGATAGGTCCATCAAATCAATTTTGTTTTTGGTATGGTGCGTTCTGATAGAGGTGGTACCACAGCGCGTGGCAGTTGGCACACGCGAACGTCGAAATGAACAAAAATCCTTGCAAAAATGATTCTTTATCAAAAATGACTGTATTAATCTAAGCATTAATTTATACGCTGAAGCATGCAGCGCTTAGGACGTACTCCCTTTTGGCGGATTTGAGAAAGGAGATCATGAACAATTTTTAAATTGTTCATGATCTTCTTAAAATGCAACTTAATTTTTATGTTGGCATGCATTGAGGCCTGGCAATTTTTCTGGAGGACTAAAATGACTATGTGTTACTACCACGTGTGCTCCCTTACCGTTTCATATTTCAAACTTGTTTTAGCTTTACCAGAGCGCGCTCGCTCGGTCATCGCACACAAATGCGTTTTACTGGTTTGCGTTACAAGCAGCCTGCGTATATATGCCTAAAGTCCGTCGTTATTGTGTGCAATAGTTTCCATATCCAAGCTACCATATGCATGACGTCATATATTGTCATTAAATTGTTTATGGCCATGAAGGAGAAAAAAGAAACATGCCCATTTTTGACGGATATCCATCTATCGTCTAAACAAATGCCATATTCGCTTTTTTAGCTCGAAATACCCCGTATAGCCAAATTTCAAGACAACTTTCAAGGTGACCTATTCCCTTTAAGTCGTTCGGACTCGTTTCGAGTCCGAACGACTGAACTATTGTGGAGAAAGTCCAGATTATAACGTAATTAATATAACAACACTTGGGTTACTTCTTTTTGGATCTGGATAAAATAGCATTATCATTATTACCGAGCGGGCGCGAAGCGCCCGTGAGTTTTCTCGTCAACTTAATAGACAAATTTACATTTGACCCGACATGGCCCGGCCCGACACGGCCGTACATACGCTTTTCGGAAGCCAATAACTTTGCAACCACTGCTCCGATTTAGATTGGGTTTTCACCTACGGATGGATCCATCAAATACATTTTTGTTTTGGTATGGTGCGTTCTGATATGAGTGGTACCACAGCGCGTGGCAGTTGGCACTCGCGAAAGTGGGGCAGGCAAATCACCGATTTTAGAGGAAAATCGCACCTCATGATAGAATCGCTTCATCAAACTGGACCACACTTAGCGTATGCTAAGAGCCAATGATGCCCCATATGTTGCATGCCTAATTTAAACTTGAATAAAATACAAACCTAAATAAGGCTTGAGCGCACGGGAGCACAAATAAGGGTGTCGGGTTACACCCATATGATGTAGGTATCTCATAAACTGCTAGGCCGATTATGGCGAGATTGTGTGTGCTACGCCCGACTGACATCTTGGCAATATTTCACATGATGAATCGGAAGTTGCATGGCACGTGCGCACGTGCGGACCACTTTTTATATCTTCGAAACTACTGGACCTATTGAGCTGAAATTTTGCATGTAGGCTAGGGCATGACTATTAGCTGCTTTAGACGTGCCGAGGCATGCACCAATATGCACGTGCGCACGTGCGCCACCGTATTTCAGAGCTCAGAAACTACTGGACCTATCTAGCTGAAAATGTGCATACATGGTAAGGAAGGGCTGGTAGGAGGTTGGCGCTTTGTGGAACTTTTGAGTCACTATGCTCGTATGTGCACTGCGCACGTGCGGACTACTATTTTATATCTCTGAAACTACCTTCCCGATTCAGCTGAACGTGCCTATGCATACTAGGGTATAACTAAGGTTCATATAGATAAGGTTGGGCAATTAGTCACGTGATCAAAATGGGCACCAAAAGTAGGGGATCGAAACCGAAGAAGAACATCTCAAGGCAAGTAGCACACCTATGCACACTACATGCCCGTAACTAAAATGAAGTACATTATTTGATAAATTCACCATTTTAGTCTAAGAAAATGTTTAAAAATCCATAAATGATCTATTTAGCTCAAATGAAGAAGACTTATCAAACAGCATATCATATTAAAAAGAAAATATTGCATTCTTGAAATATTGTGTATGGTTCTGCCTGAATATTCTTCTTTGATTGGGGCCCCATGCATGGAATCTATCATCATAGATATAACTAGCATGTACATAATATATAACTAATGCGTATGCAAGACACATTTCTGGCAAACTTGCCCTTCTTAACGAGGTACCTAGGTGCCGGTAGCTGCTTTCTTCAATGCATGAAACCACACGGAATTACTGTATGCAAGACACATTTCTGGCAAACTTGCCCTTCTTAACGAGGTACCTAAGTACCGGTAGCTTCTTTCCTCAATGCATGAAACCACACAGAATTACTGGTCGGATTGTTTAATTGCGCCAGTTTTGTCACAGCTAGAGTTGAGGCTCCCAGCTTCCCATAAAGAAAGCCGCAAAATAATATAAAACAAGCATAATATATATATTTTGTTGGACTCAATAGATAGCTCATCTTATTCTTCTTAGCGTGAAATAGAACGAAACTTGACTCCCAGAATGAAAATAATGAAAATATGCTTAGTTCCGCGATCATAAAAATTCGTCGTAGCCGTTGCGTGTTAAATTAAAAGAAGACAATATTTCGGCATCCCATGCCTAAATGCAGTCACGCATGTCCCACACCTGTCCCACACCACACCACACCCACACATAGGTATAACCACGGTAAAACTATTGCACGTTTTACTCAGCATTGGGACGCAGCCAATGCGCACGTGTGCTCCGGTCCCGCACTATTTCATATTTCAAACCAGTTTTAGCTTTAAACCAGTTTTGGTTTTAGCTTCGGTCATCGCCCAAAAGGGCGTTTTACCGAATACTATCTGTTTATAGTTTAAATTCTGATACGTAATGAGCGATAACATGCCACATGTATTCAACGGTGCATTAATATCAGCAGTGCCAGTGTGTCATATATGGCCCAAGGGGTGAAAAAGGCGATAAGAAATGGAAATGCTTAGCTTGAAATGCTTATCAGAACTGACAAGGAATGTTGTATGGGCGACAGAATAACAGGCTATCTACTATCACTACGCTACCTATTAACTAAGAAACTACGCTAGACGTGTGGTGCGCGGTCATATCACTACAACAGGAACAAACTGACTCGACACTGGCCTCGCAGCGTATTTGTGAAAAATGAATACATTTCTAGTCTGTTTCTCCGTATCAGGCTATTGGAGACCGTTCACAAAAATATAAACACAGACTTAATTTTAATTTGGGAAGCGACATTACAGATGGAAACAAAGCGAAAGAACGAACGATCGACAATGAGTAATTGCTTTACAAGGAGCTGACAACCACACTTCCTCCCTGCCCTGCGCCCCGGCCAGCCCTGACCCGAGCGGCGCCGCGAGGTCCCGCCCCACCTCACCACAGGTCACGTGACCTGCGGCGCCCGGGGCACATGTCACCGGCCGATCAGCTGGCCGCGTGCTGTGGCCGTTAACAGGGTAAATAATTATAACCAATACACAGGCACTGGACAACAAATTTCAACCACTGTGTATGTAGGAAATGCACGGTGCATGTCCCTACTGTAAATGTGATGAACGTTGCCCTGCCAACACGTGTACCCCTTTTACATGAGTCAAAACTTACGGAAAATTTACGTCAAATTTGGTGTAACGTTAGTTTCGTCTCATGTCAACGGGTTTCAAGTGCTGCCCAAATTTACGGAGATCTTTAGGTAAATTTCCGTTCCCATAATGGGGAAACTTACGTCTGGCTCGTCATTTTCACCGTGCTATAAACGAAAGTTTTAGGTCTTTTAGATCCAAAACATGAAGTGTTGATATTTTTCGTATTGAAATAATGAATTTTGTGTTAGAAGTGGCATATTTTTGACCCAAAAAAACGATCTAATGATCATTGCGATCGTATTAATTAAATGCGATCCTGTCATCTCTATGCGGCAATTTTTACCTTCACCCCCATCTTCACAATTTTTGCCTTCACCAACAACCTTTCTACTAATGAATACAAACTGCGCCACAAATGTCTCGCGCACGACGGCGTCCCCACGCGTAATTTACAATGTAAACTTGCGATCAGTGAAGACCCCGAAATAAGTCCCTTGTCTTAATGGCTACGAGCGAATCTTAGGCCGGCCGACCCGATCGGACTTAATGGCTGCGAGCGAATCTTAGGCCGACCCGATCGGACTTAATGGCGTAGGCCAATTTACTAATCGATCGGACTTAATGGTGGGGTTAGGTTAGGTTAGTTTAGGGTCAGATCGCTGTTAAGACCATTACCAAGGCACTTACTTCGGGGTTTTCACTGATCGCAAGTTTACATTGCAATATACGCCGTCCCCCACAGACTTACGTAAATTTGGCAGCACTCGCGGAACGGAAAATGACATGCCTCCGTCCTCGGAACAAAATTTCCCTATTAGCATGAGTAAACGGGGGTGAATAAATGGAAATTTACGAACCGGAAACTTGCGTTAACCCTCGCCCGTGCAGCGTCCGATCAGTGCGTGACCGTGCAGGGGGGGGGGGGGGGGTACAACCCCTCTAGCGTTTCGCCCCTAATTGGACTAGAGCTTCGATTAAAAACGAGCGTGTTGCTTGTCACAAGAGGAAGCCATTGATACCCGATTTTAAGGTCCTAGGTCATTAGGTGACCTCTGAGGTCATGTTAATGACCCAAAATTCAACAAAATTGTAAATGCGTATAAATTGAATTTAATAGAGCTAAAATCGCGAATCAGCATATAATTATGCTAAATGGGTGCAAAATTTGAAATCAGCGTCACAAAATGTCCTAGACACTGCCAAATTCAAAAAAGGTCAAGTCAGGTCATGTCAGGTCATTTGAGGGCAGTGACCTCGGTTGACCTGTTGGGGCGCATTACCCCAGTGTAACATATACTTATGTAAAATGGATCCCATATTTTAAATCAGCGTCACAAAATGTCCTAGAAACTTCCAGAAGCCAAAAAGGTAATATGAGGTCATCGGAGGTCAGTGACCTCGGTTGACCTCTGAAAAGGTCAATGGAGGTCACAATCTCAATAGAAACCACAACTGTCACCTGGAAACACCTGTGCATATGCTCCAGAACAACAAACACTATGAAACTGCACAAGTTACAAGGATCAATACTACGGGACACCAGTTGCGCCTGACATGACCTTGAAAAACAGGTCAAAGGTCACGGGTCATGTGACCTACAACTTAACAAATTTCAGCATATGTGTCAAATTGTTCACAAGTAGGGTACTGAAAGTTTGATGGCAATCAGTTGATATTTACGCGAGTTATTCCCGAAAAACCGAGAACAAAAAACTCGCCAGTGCTGGGGGTGGCATCACCCCCAGCACTGGCGAGGGTTAAAGGGAATAAATAGTTCACCTTTAAAGGGACATTCCCACCTTAACATTAGTTTTGAGTTGAGATAGCCATGTTGTTGGATTTGCTTTGAAATTAAGTAGGGTAGCAGTTAAAACAACCACATAGATCTATTCGAAAAGAAATTCGAGCTTGGTCTTGACAATTGTAACAAATAAACCCCACGTGTATTTGAATAGGGGTTTAAAGCCGATGACGTCTCTCTTTACCCAATGGTGATGATAGTCGACTTATTTTAAGGTAAACCTTGGAGATATTTACGCGTTTCGTTTCTCGATCGCTGGGTGTATTATATTTACCGTGGGTTATATCAGGATAACTAGACTTCTATAAAGTGAAACTCTAATGCAATTTTCAAACGATGCCAAGAATTCGATGTGTGGTATGTGGAGCCTTCAGTGACAAGACTTCGGTGGTCAAGTGAGTGTGACACAGTTTACCTGGTGCCTGCTTGTATTTGAATCGCCAGAATTGTCTGACAAAAATTGTGCCAAACTTTGGCAGCGTAAAGGATTTATCTATAGCTTTATTTAGCTCAATAATGACGTCATCAACCCAAATTTTAAAAACTTAATTATTATAAATTGAGTAAACTGAAAAAAATATCACCATCGTTTTCAGCAGCACTTACTTAATATTTTCGGGTACAATGGCGTATATTTGACAACTTTCAGAGAAGTGGCAATGTCCCTTTAACATGGGGTTTTGAACTGAGATAGCAGATTTGTAGAGAAGATCGAAAAATGGGTTGTGTGAAAAAATTACCTCCCTATGTTAAGTAATTTCGACACAGGACTAGTGGGCCCCTTGTAGAGGACACTTCATTTCCCCAAAACTTCAGCAGTAGTATGATGTCATACCCGCTGACGTCACAAATGCGTCATACGCAGATTCATACGTCATACGCCGCAAACTGGCCGTAACCATTGCCATTAGTAAATAGTACCGATCAAGGCCATATAACCGTACCGATTGTGATTACCATCGGGACAGTGGATTGAGTTAGTATTTGTATTTAAAAGTTAAGTTGCCTCGTTTTTAACGGCTTTTAAGTGGGTTTAGTGTCGGGATCAGAGCCCAGGGGACCGAAAGTACGAAATTGTTGTATCAGCGTGTGCGGCCATGAGTTGAGCGCAACGATTTTCAGGTAAGTATCTACTGACCTGATAAATCATTGGTCATCAAACTGATTGTTTACACAGACCAGGTGTTCATATATTTAATATAGATTGGAATGATCAATAACATGACAATATATTTTTGTTGTATAAACAATGGCCGAAATTACAGAATATAGCTTTCGCTTTTACAACTTCTTCAAGATCTTGAAGATGTTGTAAAAACGAAAGCTCGATTCTGTAAAAATGGATTCTGTAATTTCGGCCATTGTTTATATAGAAGAAAAATATATTGCCATGTTATTGATCATCCCAATCTATATTAATTTCATCATTATGGCAAACACAACCATCTCATATATACAAAGTTTCATATATTTGTTTCATGAACATGCTTGCTTGATTGTCTTCAATGAAAATGTAATTAAAATAAGGTGAATATTTTACAAGAAAAACATTAGAAGTAAGACTCAGAGTTATTCATGTATTTTCGCCAAAATGTATTTATTTTCCCCAAAATGTATTTATTTTCCCCAAAATGTATTTATTTTCCCCAAAATGTATTTATTAACCAGCCAGATAACCACTGGACCATGATGGCGTTATACTTTCACGATTCCAATCAGTCTATGTGGGCACTGAACTTTAGAGTAGAACCAGTGTCGCTGTCGCTGTCGCTGTCGCTGTCGCTGTCGCTGTCGCTGTCGCTGTCGCTGTCGCTGTCGCTGTCGCTGTCGCTGTCGCTGTCGCTGTCGCTGTCGCTGTCGCTGTCCCTGTCCCTGTCCCTGTCCCTGTCCCTGTTCCTGTCCTGAATATTGCATCACTTTTTTTGCAGAAGATGCTCTGAAAGCCCTTGTTGAGAATGGGAGCACCATCTTCATCGAGGTGACCAGACGCCAAACCACCTACATCAAAGCCGCATTGTGCCACATCTGTGCGATTTGTCAATAAAACTGAAATCAATAAAGCCGTTTTCCCGTTGGCGATGCATTATGGTCACCATGCGATGGGCCGTTTGGCAGATTGAGATATGGTGGCAAGATTTGAGTTGCGTGTGATCAGATCAGGCAGCTAGACTTCGTATCATTGGAAGGTGTATCTCGGTCGGGCGGAAACTCAACCAATTCCAAAACGGAAGACACGAGAGGTTTGCACTTTTCACCATGACTGTATGTATTGGTACACCCACAAATCATCCACCATTACATGGAGGACCCAGAATCACAAGAATATATAACCTCAACACTAGTGACGTCATTTTCCAAAAAATTCCTGACCGATTCCAAACCGATACCGAATGGAAGGTATTTCGGTTGACCGAATACCGACCGATTTTGGTTGAAGCCAAAAATGTCCCAAAATTGACCGATTTGCAAATTTTATACTTATTTATGTACATAACACTGTACAAATTGTTTTGTTTAACATCATAAAACACGCATGTACAGTTTCCAAAAAGACAGTATAATTGTGAAAAAGGGAACCAAATACATTTACAAAGCAAAGTAGTGGATGATGCAAGCAAGACCGAAAGCACATGGAAAACAGGATGGACAAATGTTACCTCAATCATTTCATATTAATTTGCGGCATAATACATATTACATAAATACATACATTGGAAGAAATACATTTCATCTGGCCAAAGTTCGAGGGACATACGGGTTACTAGTTTGTGCTTCCTACTTAACCCGCCCACTGCAGGGGCTTTGCGCCGAACACCAACTGCAGGGGGGTGATTTCCGCCCCCCCCTGAGATCTAGAAAACTACGCTACGTAGCGAGAAGCGGAAAACGGCATTTGATAGCTTAATACATTTTCTATCGAAATATTTCAGTATTGTTTTAGGTCAGGTCAAAATTGAGGTCACCAGAGGTCATCAAAGGTAAAATTTTCCAGTTTTTTCTCTCCTGTTTTAGGACATCGCTCCAGAAATTCCCATATATCTCAGAAACTATGCTAGTTAGAAACAAACAGAAAAAAATCAAACGCCAGCCAGTGAAGTTTTCAATCGGTAAAGTGTCCTCAAATTTGATCTCAGGTCAACATTTGAGGCTCCAGAGGTCAAAAAAGAAAAGAAAAAAAATATAAATATTTTTCGCTATTAACTTTTTACTTAATAAAGATAACGGAAAACTGTTTAGCCATTGTGTTTATCATTTCAAGGCGCTTTGAATGATATACATGGTGATCTTGCTAAAATAACTTAAAAATTTGACCTCAGGTCAAGGTCAAGTGGTGACCCAAGTAGGACATGTTGCATATGAGAAGACGTGTCTCGACGAGACAAACACATTGATGTCTGTTTTACTTCTCTATCTGCATTATGTCGGGAGTTATTGACAAAAAAAGTGATGGTGTCCTCGCATGACCTCAAATGACCCAATATGGGTCACTGAACACAACTTACACTTGGATCATCAAGAATATCCTATAATAACATGATCCATAAGTAATTGGACTAATATCATGCATATCCTTGAAATAGGAAGCATTTGTATATTTTCCCATTGACTTATTATGGGGAGGTTACGAAATTGACCTGACCTTAGGTCAAAGATATCAAAATTCCGAGATAAACCAATTGTAAGTACTTATGCCCTCATGACATCCTGTAAGTTTCAAACTGATCGGTGAAAAACTCTGGCTTTGGCACAACTGCAAACATTTTTGGAGGTGGGGTCACTTGACCTGGTCTGGTGACCTGACCTGAGATGACCCGAGGTTATTTTTTTCAAAGTGTGCGCAATTGATGTCCTAACAGGTGTGCCAAAACCCGGCGGCGCTGCGCGCCGCCGTTTTTTTCGCTATCTTTGAAAAACCTGAGAGGGGGGGGGGGGGCGGAAATTACCCCCCCCCCCCTGCAGTGCGCGGGTTAAGATGGTATTCAATACTTATTTTTAAGGACCTCAATTCCTCTTGTGAGCAATATCTTCAATCTTGATATAATAATGATGTGTTCTATTTAGTCGGGCCGGGCCGGGTCGGCCCAGGTCGGGCCGGGCCGCTCATATTCAGATGTTTTCCATATACCACGGAAGGACGAGCGAGCGCTTCGCGCTCGCTCGTAACAACGAGGGTATACTTTACTTTACCTGCCGCCACATCCGCCACATCAACATGCCCACACCAAACAACTTTCTGCATAACCTATGGCAGCCTTTAAAACAGTATATACGTACCCTGTTTGGTTTGTAAGCTGCCTCAAAGACAAAGACAAAGTTAGACGCCGGAGCTTATTTTGTTTCAACAGCGCCAAGTTGGCTGCATCCTTGCGGCAGCTAAATTATTCGCGCTTAATAATCCCCGCAAAAACTGTTACCTCCTCAGAAAACATCTCAATCTAAAAAAAAATATCAAGAATATTCACTGGATATTTCCGAGGTTAAAGTGGTTTCGGCTTGTAAAAAAAAAACATTGAAGTTTTGGGGGTAATGACCTGTTTTTGTTCGATAAATAAGCAGATTGTCTTATAATAAAAACATGCCGGTGCAAATTGTGTTACCTCCTCAGAATAACGATAGATTGCAGAACAAATCTTCCAACTTGTAAAAAAACAACACGTAAATGAAAACATTACTTGTAAATAATTCAAGTCGTTTGCAAAATATTTTTGTCAAGCCATTCCAATCTTCAAATATATTATTTAATGTTTGCAAAATGTATAACAGCATGATAAGTGCCACGGTACACGAAGCAGGTCAAAATGGACCTGTTGACATGATGCAAGGAAAAAAAAATCACCTAAAATACAGGAATGCGTAGTTTTATTTATAAAAAATGATACCAAAGCTTATCTACAGACTCTACAACACTATGCCACGTTTTTGTGCAAATCTGACCGCTATTGAATGAGTATATAAAACATGCGAGAAACATGCCAATAGTTACCTCTTTCTTACCTCCTCTCCTCACCAGTGCAGTGACTCAGAAGGAGCCCTCAGCAGCCAGCAAGTGAACAAAGCTATCAATTGATCAACTATGTTTTGACGTGAAATGTAGGTAGGTATGGAGGTATCTGAACAAACGTAAGGTAAAAAATGTAATAATATCACCTAAAGGTGACGCAGATAATGAAACCCAAATACTGCACAACGCTGAATCGAATGGCAAAAAGGGAGGCGAACGGGAAGTAACTATTTCAAATTAGGAGGTATTTTGGGAGGTAACTATTTTGGTAAATGCATGCCCATCTGTATTTAATTTGTTTAATTTCAGAACATTGTGCTGGTTGGGCGCGAGTTGAGACCAGAGTGCAGGAGAAGCCCCGACAACTGAAGCGTTTGAGAGCTGCCTTTGCCGCCGTCATGTGCTGCCGTCCTGCTCGCCGTTTCCTCCGTTTGCTGCCGCCGCGCTCGTCGCCGTCTCCGTGTGCTGCTGTACCGCACGCTGTTGTAACGTTGTCTGTGTTAGTTCTGAAGCAGACGAGGTCACCTACCTATGATGCTGTGGCACGCTGTTAAGTGTGTAGTGTGTTTATGTTTGATTTGCTGTTAATAAAAATAAACTAGCCCTTAAAGGGACACTCCCACCTTAAGATTAGTTTTGAGTTGAGATAGCCATGTTGTTGGATTTGCATTAAAATTAAGTAGGGTAGCAGTTAAAACAACCACACAGGTCTAGTCAAAAATAAATTCGAGCTTGGTCTTGACAATTGTAACAAATAAACCCCACGTGTATTTGAATAGGGGTCTAAAGCCGATGACGTCAACACTCTTTACCAAATGGTGATGATAGTCGACTTGTTTTAAGGTTATACTTGGATATATTTGTGTGTTTCAAATGGTTTGGTAAATGGTTTGTTTTGTATTCAAAGCGCCAGAATTGTCTCCAAATAATTGTGCCATACTTTGGCAGCGTAAAGGATTTCTGATAGCTCTCTAGAGCTCAATATGACGTCATCAACCCAAATATTAAAACTGAACTTTTTATGAAATTGAGCACTGTTTGCGAGAAACAAATGCCATAATCGTGTTCGGCAGCAATTATTTCATATTTTGCACCACAAGCGGCGTACATTTTACAACTTGTGGGAAGGTGGGAGTGTCCCTTTAAGTGGGACAAACGAGAGAAGAAAAAATGTTTATGGTCATGAAGGAGAAAAGAGAAACGTGCCCATTTTTCGACGGATATCCATCTATCGTTAAAAAATGTAATATTCGGTTTTTCAGCTCAAAGCACCCCGTATAGTTAAATTGCAAGACAACTTTCAAGGTGACATATTCCCTTTAATCTCATGGAGGCTCATGTAAGCGGGGTGATGTAGGAAGAGCGAAACAACTACGCCTTGGAACCGGTTTGGTTATAACCTTTTATGAAATGACTTTGTGCTAGCTGCAGTTGAACATATGACACACCTTTCACCTTTTTAGGTGATTTAATTACGACCTACAGTGGTTAATCCCCCCCCCCCCCACTAAAGAAGGAGGAGCCTATTGTCGGTGTGGCCGGTCGGTTTCCAGTTGTCAGTCTGCTGGAATGCGGCTGTGGCGCGTCACAGCGCGTCACAGAGCAGGTCACAGAGCGGGTCACAGAGCGGGTCACAGAGCGAAGGGTCACAGAGCGGGTCACAAAGCGCGTCACAGAGCGGGTCACAGAGCGGGTCACAGAGCGGGTCACAGAGCGCGTCACAGAGCGGAGGGTCACAGAGCGGGTCACAGAGCGGGTCACAGAGCGCGTCACAGAGCGGAGGGTCACAGAGCGGGTCACAAAGCGCGTCACAGAGCGGGTCACAGAGCGGGTCACAGAGCGGGTCACAGAGCGGGTCACAGAGCGGGTCACAGAGCGGTTCACAGAGCGCGTCACAGAGCGTGTCACAGAGCGGGTCACAGAGCGGGTCACAGAGCGGGTCACAGAGCGGGTCACAGAGCTGGTCACAGAGCGCGTCACAGAGCGGAGGGTCACAGAGCGAGTCACAGAGCGGGTCACAGAGCGGGTCACAGAGCGCGTCACAGAGCGCGTCACAGAGCGGGTCACAGAGCGGGTCACAGAGCGGATCACAGAGCGGGTCACAGAGCGGGTCACAGAGCGGGTCACAGAGCGCGTCACAGAGCGGAGGGTCACAGAGCGGGTCACAGAGCGGGCCACAGAGCGGGTCACAGAGCGGATCACAGAGCGGATCACAGAGCGCGTCACAGAGCGGGTCACAGAGCGGGTCACAGAGCGGGTCCAGTGGCTCGCATTCCTTCGCGCTGCAGGCCACTGCCAAGGATTCGGAAATAGCGTCGGCCATATAGGCGCAGTGGGACAGGACCG
Organism: Chirona hameri; assembly: GCA_036785665.1. NCBI lineage: Eukaryota > Metazoa > Arthropoda > Thecostraca > Balanomorpha > Balanidae > Chirona > Chirona hameri. Next base: position 7,330 of record JAXIVJ010014024.1, on the reverse strand, counting down.
GTCCAACAGCACGGGATCCATCATCAATCACACCGACAAGGGCCTGGCGTTACCCGTCCCAAGCGTCCAGTGGAATACAACAGTTACAGAGAGGGGGCAGTGGAATACAACAGACGGTGGTCAGGAATCCAGTGGAATACAACAGACGGTGGTTAGGAATCCAGTGGAATACAACAGACGGTGGTTAGGAATCCAGTGAAATACAACAGACGGTGGTCAGGAATCCAGTGGAATACAACAGACGGTGGTCAGGAATCCAGTGGAATACAACAGACGGTGGTTAGGAATCCAGTGGAATACAACAGACGGTGGTCAGGAATCCAGTGGAATACAACAGACGGTAGCCAGGCGTCCAGTGGAATACAACAGACGGTGACCAGGCGTACAGTGGAATACAACAGACAGTGGTCAGAAATACAGTGGAATACAACAGACGGTGGTCAGGAATCCAGTGGAATACAACAGACGGTGGTCAGGAATCCAGTGGAATACAACAGACGGTGGCCAGGACTACAGTGGAATACAACAGACAGTGGTCAGAAATACAGTGGAATACAACAGACGGTGGCCAGGCGTCCAGTGGAATGCAACAGACGGTGGTCAGGAATCTAGTGGAATACAACAGACAGTGGTCAGGAATCCAGTGGAATACAACAGACGGTGGCCAGGAATCCAGTGGAATACAACAGACGGTGGTTAGGAATACAGTGGAATACAACAGACGGTGACCAGGCGTCCATTGGAATACAACAGACAGTGGTTAGGAATCCAGTGGAATGCAACATACAGTGGTCAGGCGTCCAGTGGAATACAACAGACGGTGGTTAGGAATCCAGTGAAATACAACAGACAGTGGTCAGGAATCCAGTGGAATACAACATACGGTAGCCAGGCGTCCAGTGGAATACAACAGACGGTGGCCAGGAATCCAGTGGAATACAACAGACAGTGGTCAGAAATACAGTGGAATACAACAGACGGTGGCCAGGCGTGCAGTGGAATACAACAGACAGTGGTTAGGAATCCAGTGGAATACAACAGACGGTGACCAGGCGTCCAGTGGAATACAACAGACGGTGGTCAGGAATCCAGTGGAATACAACATACGGTGGTTAGGAATCCAGTGGAATACAACAGACGGTGGTCAGGAATCCAGTGGAATACAACAGACGGTGGCCAGGAATCCAGTGGAATACAACAGACAGTGGTCAGAAATACAGTGGAATACAACAGACGGTGGTCAGGAATCCAGTGGAATACAACAGACGGTGGCCAGGAATCCAGTGGAATACAACAGACGGTAGTCAGGAATCCAGTGGAATACAACAGACGGTAAGTCAGGCGTCCAGTGGAATACAACAGACGGTGGTTAGAAATCCAGTGGAATACAACAGACAGTGGTCAGGAATTCAGTGGAATGCAACATACAGTGGTCAGGCGTCCAGTGGAATACAACAGACGGTGGTCAGGAATCCAGTGGAATACAACAGACGGTGGTTTCTCAACTTACCAGACAAATTTACGTTTGACCCGGCCGAAACCGGCTGTGCAGACGCTTTTCGGAAGCTAATAACTTTGCTACCACAGCTCCGATTGAGATCGAGTTTTCACCAATGGATAGACCATCAATTTTTTTTTGGCATGGTGCGTTCTGATAGGGGTCGTATCACAGCGCGTGGCACACGCAAACGTCGAAATGAGCAAAAATCATTCTTGATAAACAATGGTTTTATTGATCTAAGTACCAGTAAAGCGCCTTTTTGGGCGATAACCGAGCGAGCGCGCTCTGGTAAAGTTAGAACAGGTTGTATTAAATGTTTTATGATCTCCGTTCTCGAATCCGCCAAAAGGGAGTACGTTCTGAGCGCTGCATGCTTCATCGTATTAATTAATGCTTAGATCAATAAAACCATTTTTGATCAATATTTTTGTTTTGTTTATTTCGACGTTTGCGTGTGTCACGTGCTGTGGTAGCACCCCTATAAGAACGCACCATACCAAAAACAAAATTGATTTGATGGACCTATCAAATGGTGAAAACTCGATCTCAAACGGAGCAGTGGTTGCAAAGTTATTAGCTTCCGAAAAGCGTCTGTACGGCCGGTTCGGGCCGGTTCGGGCCGGGTCAAATGTAAATTTGTTTAGTAAGTTGACGAGAAACCTCACGGCCGCTTCTCGCCCGCTCGGTAATTAATTTATACGCTAAAGCATGCAGCGCTCAGGGCGTACTATCTTTTGGCGAATTTGAGAAAGGAGATCATGTACAATTAAATACAATTTAATTTTGATGCTGGCATGCATGGAGGCCTGGTAATTTTGATGGAGGACTAAAAGGACTAAAAGGACTATGTGTTACTGCCACGTGTGCTCCCGTACCGTTTCATATTTCAAACCTGTTTTAGCTTTACCAGAGCGCGCCCGCTCGGTCATCGCCCAAAAAGGCGTTTTACTGGTTGAAAAAACATACATGACCTGGGATGTCACGAGTTGACCTCGTAGAGGACAGAGTCAAAGAACAGAAATGCGACATAGGGCTTTGCATTTGGCACAAGAGTCTGTTGAAAATTAGTCAAATTTAGCCATTTCCTATGGAGTTATACGTGTTTTCATTTTTTCCCACATTGACTTATAGGAAGGTCACGAAATCGACCTGACCCTAGGTCACCGATATAACACAAATTCAAGACACACGAATTGTAGGTCACTTGATGACATCCTATGAGTTTCAAACCTTTTGGTCAATCACTTTGGCTGTGGCACGACCGCAAACTTTTTGGAGGTGGAGTCACTTGACTTGCCCTGGTGACTTGACCTGAGATGAACCGAGGTCAACAAATTTACACCGTGTGGGTAATGGATGCTCAAATAGCTGTGCCAAATTTCGCGGCGCTGCGCGCCGCCATTAAAACTCAGGTGACAATGCGTTCTTATACAGAGTCGAGTGATCGTGTAAAAAGTTGGGGGGGGGGGGGCGAGTTGCCCCCATTGCCCCCACGGTTCCCAAGTCCCTGCCATCGCCCCCATGTTATTTGGCCACTGGCGGATCCAAGAGTGAGCAAAGAGGCCAAACCCCTAAAACCGTCTGAAATCGGCCAAACAATGACACATTAGCTAATTTAACCCTCGCCCTACGGGAGCTTTTTTCGCCTTCGCCCTAGGGGGGGGGGTCCTAAAAAGATCCCCTATGTTAACTTCCAAACCAAGCAACATAGAGCAAGAGCAAGAAGAGTAAGAACCAAAATATTGCCTGTCATGTCTGGAATCTAACAGTATGCAATGTTAGGTTTTGGGTTATCGAGTGACCTTCCAGGTCAAGTGAATGACCTCGATCGACCACGTCCAGAACAGCGATTTTGCTCTGTCAGAAAACCTAAAAATGAGAAATTGATAAATGTAAATACAAAGGCATGTTCCTAGACCAGTTTTGTCTCAGAAATACAGAAAATGGAATTATGTATTCGTATCTGGTCCAAGAAAGTCCAAACAAGTTATTTAAAAAAAAATATGTCATGAATTTCTTACACTTGGGAGCCATCACTCAGTCAAAAATAGAGATATTTCTTTGAAATTTGGTTTGGGTATTGTCCATACTCAGTTCGCTCACATATATTCCGTTTTTTAACATCTTTGAAATTTTGATTTTGTGATGATTTAACCCTATTTGTAACAGGCTCCTTGGCTACCCCTATTTGTAACAGGGGGGGGGCGGACTCCGCCCCCCCCCCCCCGGAGATCTCGAGATCTACCCGTCCGATTTTCAAAAATGAAACGGTTTTTGCTTCCCCTTAACACGATCTACATTTCTAAATAATAATAAAAATATAAATTTTGGATAGGGGGGCAACAGGGGGCAAAAACTACAAATTGTAGTGGTATTTTTGATCCAATATAGCTTTCATGTTTATCGACCGATTTTAACACAACTAATAGGAATCGATAGAGATTAAATTGGAAATTGATATATGATGGTGACGTTTGAAAATTCAAAAATCATAGGCGTGTGCAGGTCACTCAATATGGAGGTGAAGTAAATGCGTAATAAAACCATTTTTTGATGCTGTTTTTTTGATAAATGAAATGGTATGTGATTGTGACATTATAAAAAACTATTATAAATCATATTTTTGCCATAGGCGGTACCAGGTTAGTGAAAAAGTGAGGTCAAATTGGGAAAAAATATGAACCGCAGACAAGTTGCTACCCAGCACTATAAATATGTTACTGATCGTAGATAGTTCCTTTTTGCATGTTGTACTTCATCATAGGTGTATCTAGGATCCATACTGGGCGGCACAAGACCTTTTGATAAGTATAGTATCCGCTATTATGATACTAACTAGTCAACAGTGACTATTTCACTACAACTTCAATTAATATTGCTTACCCCCCTTTTTACCCTACCTGGACTCGCCTATTATCTTATAATCGTTCGTAGAGTAGCCTGTGGTGCGTGTTTCATTCGAAAACTGCAGTATGTTATGTCATTGTACGCCCATGCCTCTTAGTTTCCTTGCAATAATATGACCCCCTTTCTTCCATTCCTGAGCACGCCTCTGCCAAAAATGACTTTATTCCCTTTTCTGGCCTCATATGTGCATATATCAGTATAAGCTAAACGTCTATTGCGCCGTTATCGCTGGCATATCGTCATCACCATGCCAGTCACCCCCTTTTCATGTGCCTAAACACGCCCCTGAAACTCTATATGTAATAAATTATGCAAATAATGGAAGCAGAAGCTATCTTTTACATCTTGATAGCTATAAATGTCCCTTACATCGCTCTATTGGCGTCCCGCCAAGCATTTAATACTTCCTGGAACACCCCCCCCCCCTTTCAAGCCCCTGAAACCGCCTCTGCCATGCAATTTTTATGATATTTCATTAACATCAACTAATTTGCACTTGTTGCAATCACCGTAAACCGATGTAACGCTTTCATACTTGAGGCAGTTAGGAAGAAACCCGTGAAGGTCGCTTTTCCGTATTATCGCCAAATGTCGCCTCCGAACCCACCCAAAACTGTGCCCTGTAACCGCCTCTGTTCAGGTTAAAAACTCAAAATTTTGACTCCAAATGCGGTATTCAATTCTATGAAAAGTACCAAAATTTCATGGGCCTGCTCCCAGCCGTTCTGGAGATATCTGCGAAAAACATGAGGGGGGGGGGGGGCGGAATCCGCCCCCCCCCCTGTTACAAATAGGGTTAAAATAAAAACATTGGGGTCAAAAATCCAAAATTTTGCAAATCCGAGATTGCCATTTTAAAGAAAATTACATTTTATATTTTGCTTAATTGCGTTTGCAGTTCGCTTCACAACTCGGTTGTCTACGATTTTTCAAACATTTATCGTTTTTCCACCAACATGACGTCATCAAAACATCATTATTTCCCAAAGTTTTCAACCAATTTCAATGAAATTGTTACAGCATACGTATAATTGTTGTATACTTAGATATTGAAAACTTCAGCAAGATGCGCCGCATGTCTAAAAAGTTAAGCAAGAAAAACCTCAGGGGGGGGGGGTCATTTTAGGACCCCCTCCCCGTAGGGCGAGGGTTAAAAGAAAAGCTTAACAACTTTTGCTAAAAAATGCTTTAAATCACCTATTCAAGTCTATTTTAATAATTGTATGAGACTTCTTGGGAATTGGCCCAAAATTCCAAAACCAAGTTCTTGCTGTTCTGGATACAGATGTCCAGAGGCTTGCAGAAGTCTGAAAACCTCAGAATAGTAATCGTAGCACAAGATTACTCTATATCCCAATTTTTGTCAAAATCTGAGATGGTGGTGCAAGTTGCAACCTTGACTGGTTGAGTTGACGTGAAATGACCCAGCTATCATAGCTCCCGAGATATTTGGGGGTTTCTGGAGCAAAGTCCTAAACTTCGAAAATTTGACCTTTGAAGACCACTGGTGACCTCAATATTGACCTGAGCGAAAAATGACCGATGTGACTTTGAATGGTCTTGTTAAGAGATTTCAAACTTTTTGCGTCTTTCTAGCACTTTTAGTTTTCGAATTAGTGGGGGTCAATTTAGCCCCCCTCCCCCCCCCCCCCCCCCCCCCCCGACCCTCCCCACACACCATGGCGAAGTTGGCTCAGAGGCTCATCCGGGTGCGGGTTAACCATGACGTCATTTGGAGAACACGACCTATAATGAATGTGTCCCCAGGAAACATGCCGATGTTGGGTCGATATCGGCCCAATGCTCGCCGCGACGCCGGGCTCGTCGGCCCGAATTTCGATTATTTCGTTGCGAAATACCAGTTCCGCGTTTGCGTGCCATCAGCATCATTGTAAAGTAAAAAGACGCTCAAAATGCATCAACTTATTTATGTCTATCGTCCAATCGTATTTTCTGAGATGAGTTGTATATTGACCAGTAATAGACGTTAACGACTCGGTGCCTTGTATTCCATTTCAAGGGATACCATTTCCCATTTCAAGGGATACCGCTTGGGTCGGAGCTATACTGATTAAAGGGAGTGTGCCTACTCACATCACTTATTTGGGGTTATTGACACTGGCCTATAGAACATAATTGTATTAATTGAACCATGACTTCATTTATCCAGATTCACCCTAGTTGCTGAGATATTCCAAAGACTCCAGGAACTTGCTGGGAGCAAAAAGTTATCGGGTAGACTCCAGAGGGCTTCCGCAATTAAAAGCGCGGCAACTATCGATTACAATGCTAGCATATCGTTAGCGCCGACCAATAGCAATTTGACAAAACAGCTCGTACGCGCTGATAGCAGCAGTCGCACAGTACCGTCTGTCCCTCTGTTCGCAACGCTTGATGGTCATTGTTCGACGAAGATATCAATTTATGAGCTACGAAACTTGCACATAATAAAGTTAGCAGTGGCAAGAACGTGCTGTGCAAAACTTGTCCCTCTATGATGTGAAGGTAATTGTATTGTCTGATGTGCGCCACTTTACATAACATCACTATAGTGGGATCTTTTATAAATATCGAAAAAAATAATAAGCAAAAAAACAATACAAGTGAAATATCAACTAAAGGGGCTTCAGATGTGAATTTCATCGTATCCAACAATCAAACAAATAACTACTTACCGTATGAAAAATTGGCATTCCAAAACAGTAGGCACACTCCCTTTAAAGTGATGAATCAATGACAAATCAGGAAATGTACAGTTATAATTTCTTTAATTTCTTTTATCTTCAGATACAGTTTTTTTTAGTCCAAAATGAATCACCTCACAACATCCGGAAACAGTTAAGATTGCCGTTTTACTAAGAAAGGGCTCCAATTAAGGCCTCGGCCCTATACTGGCGAATGCAGATCGGTCAAAAACGTTGG
>JAXIVJ010014023.1:0-35613 GCA_036785665.1 Chirona hameri | reverse complement strand
CGAAACGTGGAACAAAACTTTTCCCTCCCAACTCGAAACCTAGATCCGCCACTGACTTCGATTGCTCAACAAATGGACAATATTTTTGAGGAAATATTTATTTCTCTCAACCAGGGCGTGATTTTAAACAATAAGTTCAAAATATGTCTTAAAATAATAAAAAACGAGCTTCACTCGTGTTGCATCAATGTCAAAATATCACAAGTCATTACAGCCGCAGATAAACCTGATCTTGTGTACAAAACAAGGTATCAAAGGAATGATATTTGATCTGTTTCCCATCGCCAGGTGATTCCGGCCACATCAGTTAGACGACCAGGAGGCTTGGCAGTAAGCGGCCGGTCGTCCATCGCAGGGGAGAGGGCTGCGAGATGTCGCGTTTCTGGAATCCGTCCTCAGGTAAACCGCTGTCCTCCACCACCGGAGTGTGGACGGGGGGTGTGCCCACCTGTAACACACAAACAAACCGAGGACCGCGTCAACCGCGAGCGACTCGAGCGTAACTGAGGGCAGTGCCTGAGTGGCCCACAACAGGTGGGGCTTCTGCACAGAGCAAGCTCACATAGCATCAGGGTCCTAGGGTTGCTTTGAAGACAGGGTGTGGAGTGGGAAATTCAGCCAAAAATCAGCATTAACAGTGGAATATTCAGCCTAAAAAGACCATATGATGAGCTCAGCTTTGACAAAATTGACCCATCAGAATTGGCTGTTACAAATGATAATACTTTTCAGCCTGTGGAGGAAAACGGGTTAGGAAAACAGGTTAGGAAAACGGGTTAGGAAAACGGGATAAGGCTTAATTTAGGGAGTGGAAAATTCACAGTAAAACTGGGAAAGGAGTGGACAAATGTTATCCATAGGGTGTCATTTTCCACCCAAATTTTGCAATCCTAGGACACTGCATAGCCTTGAGGATCCGTTGTGTCCGATAGTGCCTCTCTTCTAACTGACTTCATCTCTAGGGGAAGCTATTGGCGACCGCAATTCGTGCCAATCATGACACAGACAAATCGCACTTACAGAGGCGCCGCGCCGGACCGAGTTGTGCCTACCGCTTAGTAAGCGGTAAGCACAACTCGGTTACCTATCGCAGCGCTTACCTATCGTCGCATGCTTTAAGACAACTAACAGCTGAAATCCCAGGACCGACCCAATGCATAACATCTTGCATGTTATCCATTCAAAGCTACCGGGTCTGAGCATGCTGTTCAAGCTGACACGCCGTGCACACTGCGCACGCGCTCGAACCCATGTGGTGTTTACGGTGACCAAACTATACATGTATTGTATATGCTACATCATAGTCATGTGCCGCCCTTGGCTGTGGCCAACCTAGACCTTGTTTCAGTGGCGTAGGTACCACTCGACACATGGATGGATGTAATTGACAGTGCGAATGTGGTTTTAACATTTCCGGTAGTTGCACAAGCCATGCGCTGACAGTAACATATCTCACCGTGGTCACGGGCGCATTTGACTCAGCTGGCAATGTCTGTTGCTGACTCACAAGAGGTTGCTCCCTGAAAGAAATTGACCTGGTTGTCAATAAGGCGCCTAATGATATTATTAAATTCAGTCGGTAACATGTTTCGTCGGGATAATGGCATGCAGTTTTCGAGAAAGTGTACGCACAGGCCACTTGAACGCACACAGGGGCTCATAATCTCACCAACTATATAGGCAAAATGCGAATGTGGTGGTTTATGACAAGGCGGCTACCATCGGATTGTGTGACAAATTCAGGTAAGTGCCGAGTTAAGACAGAGGAATTGCTCAGTAATATTCAATGATAAACTTCTATGATTATTAACCCGCGCCGTGCCGGGGGGGTGTTTAGACCCCCCCCCCCCCCCCCCCTCAGGTTTTTGCGGGGATAGCGGAAAAACGGCGGCGCGCAGCACCGCCGTTTTTGGCACAGCTGTTCGGGAATCCATTGCCCACATTGTATAAAAAAATAATACCTCTGGTTATCTCAGGTTAGGTCACCAGACCAGGTCACGTGACTCCACCTCCCAAAAAACTTGTGGTCGTACCACAGTCACAGTTTTTGGATGCTCGGTTTTAAACTTACAGGATTTCATAAGGTCATATTCGTTGCATACAATTCATACAATTAGTTTATCTTGGATTTGGATATCAGCGACCTAAGGTCGGGTCAATTTCGTGACCTCTCCGTAGGGGTGGATCCAGGATTTTGTCAAGGGGAGGGGGGCGGCAGGGCATAGGCGCGCATTTTTTCCGGGGATCAGGGGCGCATTTTTTTCCGGAGAACAGGGGCACATTTTCCCCCGGGAAATCGGGGCGCCATTTCTTCAAACATGCACAGGGGCGGATCTAGGATTTTTCCGAAGAGAGTGAGCGGCTGACCCAGGGGCGGTATTTTCGCCGTTAAAGGGGACACCATGGGCCTACAGGGGCGTTAAAAGTTAATTAATAACATACATTTTCCTGCACAAATTGTCAATTCTCTTACGCTTACTCATTTGCAGTTTGTCTTTTCGAAAAAGCAAAATTATAAATGTTTTGTTTAATATAGATACTGAATGTATTTGTATAGCATTCTCGCATGTAGGTATGCCGTCTGTCAATAGCACGCATTTTCGTCAGTAGCACGTATACACCCCACCTAAAACAGTTCGCTGTCGTACCACAGGCACAGTGTTTAGCCGATCGGTTTCAAACTTACAGGATTGCATAAGGTCATAGGTACCTACAATTCGTATGTCTCAGATTTATGATATCTGTTACCTAAGGTCCGGTCAAATTCGTGACCTCATTATAAGTCAATGGGGAAATATTCAAGTGCTTTTTATTCCTAGGATACGCATGATATCAGTCCAATTCCTTCTGGATCATGTTATCATAGGCCATTATTGATGATCCAGGTGCAAATTTTGTTCAGTGACCCCTGTAGAGTCAGCCGAGGTCATCTGAGGTCACCAACACTTTTTGGCAATGACTATCGACAGAATGAAGATAGAGAGCTGAAACCGACACCAATGTGTTTTTTTTAATCTAAATCCACTCTGCCTGCCCATTTTTCGGCCCCACCCGACCCTCTTCCCAGTCTGCCGAAATGCACGCTGTCTCGGGCCGACAAAAATATATTCAGTCCTCTATCCGGCCTGTTTTTCCACTTAATTAGCACGATCGACGTAACAGGCTTCCTGGCTCAGAAGTCAGAGGTTCCTCAATTTTAAAGACACCATGATCGCAAGGCCTTCTTCCGGCTTTCGAGGCAGCTCCGTTTCAATAGTTCGGTACGTTATACCCAAGTACTTACAATCTTGTGCTTTGCCAACAGGGGGCTTCAGAGCCGGGCCCCGCCAGGATCGCTCCGACCGGAGTCCCTCCCCCCCCCCCCCCCCCCCCCCCCACCCCAGTTAACAGGATTTTAACATCTATATTACTATTTGATAAGCGTCTGTCTATCTGTCTGTCTATCTGTCTGTCTATCTGTCTGTCTATCTGTCTGTCTATCTGTCTGTCTATCTGTCTGTCTATATGTCTGTCTATCTGTCTGTCTATCTGTCTGTCTATCTGTCTGTCTATCTGTCTGTCTATCTGTCTGTCCATCTGTCTGTCTATCTGTCTGTATATCTGTCTGTCTATCTGTCTGTCTATCTGTCTGTCTATCTGTCTGTCTATCTGTCTGTCTATCTGTCTGTCTATCTGTCTGTCTATTTGTCTGTCTATATGTCTGTCTATCTGTCTGTCTATCTGTCTGTCTATCTGTCTGTCTATCTGTCTGTCTATCTGTCTGTCTATCTGTCTGTCTATCTGTCTGTCTATCTGTCTGTCTATCTGTCTGTCTATCTGTCTGTCTATCTGTCTGTCTATCTGTCTGTCTATCTGTCTGTCTATCTGTCTGTCTATCTGTCTGTCTATATGTCTGTCTATCTGTCTGTCTATATGTCTGCCTATATGTCTGTCTATCTGTCTGTCTATCTGTCTGTCTATCTGTCTGTTTATCTGTCTGTCTATCTGTCTGTCTATCTGTATGTCTATCTGTCGGTCTATCTGTCGGTCTATCTGTCTGTCTATCTGTCTGTCTATCTGTCTGTCTATATGTCTGTCTATATGTCTGTCTATCTGTCTGTCTATCTGTCTGTCTATCTGTATGTCTATCTGTCTGTCTATCTGTCTGTCTATCTGTCTGTCTATCTGTCTGTATATCTGTATGTCTATCTGTCTGTCTATATGTCTGTCTATCTGTCTGTCTATCTGTCTGTCTATATGTCTGTCTATCTGTCTGTCTATCTGTCTGTCTATCTGTCTGTCTATCTGTCGGTCTATCTGTCTGTCTATCTGTCTGTCTATCTGTCTGTCTATCTGTCTGTCTATATGTCTGTCTATCTGTCTGTCTATCTGGCTGTCTATCTGGCTGTCTATCTGGCTGTCTATCTGTCTGTATATCTGTCTGTCTATCTGTCTGTCTATCTGTCTGTCTATCTGTCTGTCTATCTGTCTGTCTATCTGTCTGTCTATCTGTCTGTCTATCTGTCTGTCTATCTGTCTGTCTATCTGTCTGTCTATCTGTCTGTCTATCTGTCTGTCTATCTGTCTGTCTATCTGTCTATCTGTCTGTCTATCCAGCACCGCTCAGTGTATTCAGTTTAAAGGGATTATACGTGTTTTTCCCAGAATAATTGAGTTACATAGTAAAACGTACTTATAAAGGTGGTAGAAGTCCCACGGTAGCCACATTTTTGCTGGAAATGACCTCTTCTGCACGTAAGGACATTCCAAAATGGGCGGTGATGCCACCGCGTATTTTCTGCAGGACCGGCTGAGGCAGAGCCAGTCATCTCTTTTTATGCTTATAAAAAACACCTCACGTATGGCATATTTCCGGTAACATAAGCAATATTTGAAAGAAAAACAACTTGTTTTGTTCCAACGACAGCAGCAGTTACCTAGTTTTCCCATATAATTCTATATTTTTCATGAATTTTCATGCCCAAAAATTAATACGCCACCACCAAATTTTCAACGCTAAAGGCCAGAGAAAAGAAAACCACAAAAACACAAAACCTCAACGAACAGTGTGTAGTAATACAAAGTCCCGTCAGTTTTGAATTGCATAATAATTTTGTGATCCAGTGCAGGACTTGCAGATAATTCAAAACTCTAAAATTGATCTTAAGATAAAAGTGGTGGACTGTAGTGCCGATCAAGTACTCGTTATCTGATACTGGTCTCGAAAAACGCCCAAGTTTTAACGCTGATAATTTCTGAAATAATGGACTAAATGAGCATTGAGGTCCCTGTTATATGTCTTAAACGTGTTGAAAGCTCATACAACTGCAAAAGAGTGCGTTTACTTTTAGGACGGAAACCCGTATAATCCCTTTAAAAGTCCCAGTTAATTCAAGTGCTGAATTGGCGCGGATACCTCCATCCCGGAGATGCCAGCTAGCTATGCATAGGCAGGGGCGCAGCCAGACCTTCAGATAGGGGGGGGCAAGCCCCTGGAAGAGGCCCCCACCCCAAAAAATACCCCTGGATATGAAAACTCTACGGATTTCGGCCACTTTATTTTGTGAGGCCCCCTTTTTAACAATTTTTCTTCGTCTATTTTTGATGAGCTGGATTGGACCAGGACCCTCAGTAGGCATAGCACTGAGCGCATTACTAATTTGTATTGCTACGTACAGGAGAGAAAACCTATCTTAGCTGACAACAGGTGGGGGTCGGCTTTTGAGTGTGGGGGCGGCTGAAATGACGAAACATGTACCCCCATTTTGATACGTGTATTTAAGCCTTTGCAGCATTTTGTATGTGTATGTGTATGTGTATTTTCATGTTATAGTAGGTAAGTATTTACTTGTTAGTTTGCGCCGCGAAGCGGCGCGAAATGTTTACGTTTTTGCCTGATAAAACCCAGAGAGGCGGTGGGCCTTGTAGCTCGGATAATAAGCTAAAAATGCTATTCATTCAATTCAGCGTTACGACGAACCGATGATGATGACTATGGCTTCGTTATGACGATGACTACCGATGTGACGCCGCGAAGCGGCGTGAAAATTTTAACTTTACGTACTGGAAAACGAAATGTTAATATTGGAACCAGACCGTGAGGTGAGATGGCTTGATGAGATGGTACTGGCCTGTTTCCACTATAAGCTCTTCGGTCCAGCAAATTGTGCACCGCTGGAGCAGCTTCCGGGTGCCGATCTCCTCGTCTTTGCGTTCGCGTCGCCTTTTTCGGAACTCGGCAAACTAGCTAAACATGTAGCCTGCTTGAAACTTAAAAGTGAATATTGTATGAAGGGAATGGGCACTGGGCACATAAGCAATTGCGAAACTTATGTCATGCCGCGAAGCAGCGCGAAATTTTCTAGTTTTTGACATAGCTGGATTTTGACTGCACTGCAAAGGCAATTTTTACGATAAATTTTTCATTTTTCATAATCCCCCAGAAGACTGGCGCCCAGTCAGTTCTGTATACCTGTATTCTGACGATGTGCGGAGGTCGTGGCGGAGGTCTGAGACGTCACAGGTCGCTTCGGCGTAGTCCAGCAGGTCATTCAATTGACAAACCTTGGTGCAGCAGGTTTCCACGATTTGCCGACCTGTAACACACCAGTGGCGCGTCTGCGAACGGATACTGGCAGAATTAACAGCGTCTCCAGGGACATTGCAGATGTATGGTTGCCCAAAGACGTTTCATAAATGCTTAAAGGAAATAGTTCACCTTCGAAAAATTTCAGAACACGATTTTATTATATTTTTTAATATAGTTTCTTTTTTTCTTTTCAAAAATGGTCCTACATCGCGTTAATTCAGGACAGAATGTCGTAAATTATTAACGTTATGGTGTGCATTATTGGTCTGCGCATGCGCCCTGGTAGTGCTGGCACTCTCAGACGGTACGGTATATCATATATGCGCCGCATTCCTTCGCCACAAAGTCAAATATCTTCGGCTGGAGAGTCTTTTCAGCCAAGAAAAGTTGCAGATAAGGATTTCTCAACACGGGCTACAAAACTGCTATTTCAGTTCAAAATCCCATGTTGAAGGTGAACTATTCCCTTTAAGCACGGCACGTGTTTTGACAGCACGCCAATATTCCGTTGATTTGATCCATAGCGTTAAACACCGACACCTTACCGTAATTCAATATACCGTAACAGTATATTGAATGAGTGGGACAATGACTCACTGATTATCCTTTTTTTTCGTCTAGGTTAGTTGGTTGTTATGGGACTATTTGAAGATTTGTAGATGATAGACTATGGAATGTGGGATGTTTTTGTGCTGATACACCAAGGCAGTTTGGTAATTTTGATTACAAAAAAAATCCGCGCTAAGCAGAGCTTGTTGCGCAGGCTCCGACCCCTGCCATCCGATCGGGCAATGCCTGGTGGCCGGCAGAATTTAGAGGCGAACGTTGTACATGCCTGACACTGGACACGGTCCGCCCGGCCATCTGACGTCACCTGACCTTGAATGCGACAGCTCTGCCACCGGCCGCAGGCCATCCCAGTCAGAGGCAAATGGCGAGCGCCGAAGCGACTCGAACCCGGCCTGCCACACCCGGTGAGGTACCTGATTTCGGAAAGTGCTGGGCTTATGCCCAGCACTTTCCGAAATCAGGTACAGGGGCGGACTGTAGGATAAAGCACCGTGTAGCAAAGTCAGAGGTCTTCAACAAATGTCGCATATGTTTTATGTGTGTTATGAACTCGATTTATATATTTCGTGCTACATGTTGCAAGCAAATTAAAAACAATAGTTTCACAACATATTTGTACACGATACACTTCTCTGGCACCAACCGGTCATTGGCCCTCCTTTTCTTGAGAGGCGACCGCGCACTAGACGTTTTCTCTCCAGCTTGTCAACTAAGTTCATCTGTGTTTCTTATCCCTTAAATCGTATTGCAAAGGGGAAGCAAACCAGACATGCCGCCAAATGTCCCAACTGGTTTTGAATACATACAATAAATGCAAGCATGCATGGTCAATTGCCATGCAAAGCGAAGCCGTTTCCATCCCTCAATTTTTTTATTTGTTGTGTATACACTATAAAGCAACAATGACAATCCGACAAGCTATTTGTGTACACATTAATGGATGACAATACACTACAACCCTCGGGCCGGCGCAAACAGCGGTCCGGTGGCGACCCCGCCCAGAGAATCCAGACGGACTAGACGGTGTCCGATGGGCAGACTGCCTCAATGTGGGAAGTGCCGGCCAGCTCGAAGAAGAGCACGTATGCCTCGCAGCTGGTGACACTGCGATGATTGACCGGACGCACCCGTGAGTCGTTGTACTCGTACCACTCGGCCGTGTGCGGGTGTTTGCAGTAGGCCGTGTAGTGGCCGGAGACCAGCGTGCCGGAGTGGTTGGCCACGCCGTACAGGTTGTACCTGCAGAGCGTCTGGTCAGCTGAGTACGGCGACAGGTCCAGCCCGGTCACCGGAATGTCCACGGCGGTGTTGAGTTTGTTGTGGGACCTCTCCTGCGGCAAGAAACGTTTCAGGTGCACCACCAGGATGTGCGGGAACTTCTGGACCGACAGGTTCTTGGTGCACTTTTGCCGCTTTTGGCACATGGAACACGTCGGCTTCTCGTCTCCGTCGAGCACCCCCTCCCTGATGAAGAGGTAAAAACAGGCCTGCAGTTGCACCTGGCCCGTCCTGGCCGGGATCGGCAGGCTCAGATCCCAGAACGGTCGAACGTGACGGTCGCGTGGCCGTACACCGTGCACAGCTGCGTCGACTTGAGCTGGCCGACAAACAGATCAACTAACTTTGAGTTCTCCAGACGCAGGGTGCGCTTCCAGGCCTCAACTGACTTCTGACTGGCGCTGAGACTATCGTCGATGTCGGTAGTAATGGCTTGGGCCGACTGGTAACGCGATTTACATCCTCGTGCATACCCTCCAGCAGGTACCTGAGGAACTCCTGCGCGTCCTGATGCTGGTAGTCCATGAAGCGGGGCGCGAATCGCTGGATCGCGCTCCGCTGTGACTTGAACGGCGCCGTCGTCAGCACCCGCTCAGACTCGTTTGAGTGCCGCCACATGTCACACATCAGAGCGCCGAAAGCTCTGATCAGCGCCCCTTCATGTCCGACGTAGTGGTGTTGATGTCGGAGGCGTACTCGTCGCGCAGAATGTAGTCGTGCAGGGCGCGAGTGTTGCTCAGGCATTGCAGCACCGAGTTCATGAAACATGTGTTGCCGATGTTTCTCAGTCCAGTAAGGCCCGGCGGCCGAGCGGCGGACCGGCTGCCGCCGCCGCCGTCGCCAGCTTCGCCGGAACTCTCGAGCCGTAGGCGGCAGGACGAGCCGACAGCGGACGGCACCGCAGCAGGCCCCGACAGGAGCACCGCCCGGCGGTTACTCAGCGAAACAGTGTGATGCGATTGGCCGCCGTAACAGGTGTTCCCCAAGTTTGTCAGGCCGCGCCGCTCCGAGTGTGTAGAAGCCGGGAGCAGCGAAGCGGCAGCTGTTTTTGTGTCCGGTCGGAGCTCGGACGACAGCACTAGGGGTGGAGTGTCCATGTGGGATGATGACTGCGGGGAGATGGCAGAAGAGGTGCGACTTGAAACATCCGAACAGCGGAGAATCACCTTAGGCGCTGTCGAATGGATAGACACGGCGTTGCAGCGCACTACTGCCAATGATAATCGCTGCCACAGCCACGCCGTCTCACGAGGATCACCAGACGCGTTGCTGAGCCTCGCACCTATCTGTCTGATTAAGAGTCTGGTAGTCGGACCACAAGCGTCACCAGTCTCGAACGTTATCGGCTCAAACTGGAACGTTGCACGAGATCAGCGTACTTCTTCCGCTTCCTGACCTCGGCTTCTCGTGCTGCGGCTCCACTGGCTGTGGCTGCTGGCCCGATGTTCGCTGCAGCGTAGGTGTTAACGCACGTAGCGTCCCACACGAGGCTCTTCCCACAAGCGAAGGGGAAGATGGTCATACCATCCGGCCTTTTGCCGTCTCCGCGGTCGATTCCTGTCGGCTCGAGCACGGAGCCCGGTAGCTTGCAGCGAGCGTCTGATGACGTCGTTCATGGCCGTGTGACGAGGGTGTCGTCCGGCGCTCAGGCGACAGGTGAGCGCGTGGTAGCCTTTGTTGTCCGTCTGTGCGCCACATCTGCACCGATGAGGAATACAGACGTCGGCACCTACTCGCAGGGCCACTGAGATCCACTGAGATCCCTCAATTTGTCAGCGACATCGCCTCTCTTCCAGCTTAACACAACCTCCAGCACCGCCAGCTTACCACGGCGTAGGAGCGAGGGAGGGGGGGAGGGCCAGGGACATGACCCACTTTTATAATTGTTTTGCTAAAACCTTGAATGTTGTTAAATGGGGAAATTTGACAACAAAAGGTGCATTCACGAATACGGGAAGAGCTTAAATTCGCAAAGAACACTTGCGTAGGAGGGTTGGGTTTCTCTCAAAACAAGATAGGAGCTTCACTCCCCTACTGCCCCCCCCCCTCCCCGTCGCTCACTGGCAGATCTAGGGTTCGAGTTGGGGGAGGGCTAAAATTTAACTCCGTTTCATCAGCGAAAAGTTGTTGACGGGGGGGGGGGGGGGTGGCGTCAGGTCCTCAGCGCAAAAAGAGTCGTTAACCGGGGGGAGAGTTTTTTCCCCTAATTAGCACTTCTTACAGCCGGGCATACTTGTATTGAATGCCTCTAATGCCCCCCCCCCCCATCCTGGTTCTGCCAGTTCTGCAGTGGTAGGGCTACTACTGCAGACATAATAATAATAATAGTTTATTTCATACCTGTTCGGTACATATCTGGAAATCAATTCATAGCTACAAAAAGAAGAAAATTGGGAAATGTGTGTTTTTTTACTGCTCCTAATTACCCTACTTAATACCTAGGTGAAGGTGGGGTAAGTTGATCCTATGGGGCCACGCCAGGTGTGGTGGTGAGCCTATGGTGTGCCACGCCAGTTTATCCGCTGCTATAACGTCAATCGTACCCGTCCTTTGCCTGCTAGTCGACGACAATGCTACAGTCTTTCAGTTGGATCGCTGTCGCCATCGAGCCAGATGGGAATGAGCTATTGGAAAAATAATGTTTGTTATGCTCGGGAGTAAAATTTGCAGACGTTTCTAAACTCGTGCTAATTCTGTGCAAGGGCGCCGCAACCTTCCGGAAGTTGGAGGGGGGGGGCGGAGGCATTCTGAAGTCGATTCTTTCCATGCAACGCCCATAGGCGTAATGTTGGGGGGCGGCTGCCCCCCCCCCCCCCCGGTTCCAGCGTCCTTGATTCTGTGTTAAGCAATGCACCAAGTTTGTCTTGTTTCGTGGTGCTGTAGCCATATGTTAGCATAAATGTGAAGGAGTCGATGTCTGCAGAAATTCTCAGGTTTTCGCTGCACGTGAGCGAATATTAACATTTGATCGCGGGTGGGGTATCGATGAACCGGCTTCGCCGAGCTATGTTGAGGCATTGCCTTAAGTACACTATAATGGCGCAATTTATTATTTGAGGCGGTGGTTATCAAAATTGAGTCTTTTATGCAAAATTAACTAATGAATCATCTACCTACTTAGACAAAAAAAAACTTTTGCTTCAAATGCGTCTAATCATGATGAAAAGTAGAGCAAAAAACAAGAAGGAACCTTAGTCGGCGGATATATACATATATACGTACCTACCTATATATACCAGTAAAACGCCTTTTGGGCGATGACCGAGCGGGTGCGCACTGGTAAAGCTAAAACAGGTTTGAAATATGAAACGTTACGGGAGCACACCTGGTAGTAACACATAGTCCTGTTAGTCCTTTTAGTCCTTTTAGTCCTTTTAGTCCTCCCTAAAACTGCCAGACCTCCATGCATGCCAACATAAGCATTAAGTTTATTAAATTGTACATGATCTCATTTCTCGAATCCGCCAAAAGGGAGTACGTCCTGAGCGCTGCATGCTTCAGCGTATAAAAAAACGAATGCCTAGATAAATCAAGCCATTTTTTATCAAGAATTATTTTTGTTCATTTCGACGTCTGCGGGTGCCACGCGCTGGGGTTACGGGCGCTTCGCGTCCGCTTGGTAATAAACCTACACATTTATTGTTTGGGTATACCCCTAGATAATGAGGAAAGTCAACTTGAGTTTCGATCTCTCCATTCTCTGCATGTCCAACTTGAACAACTTTCCCCATTAACGATCAACTTATCACACCCATGGGGTAAGTTGAGCAATGCGCAACATTTCATTTCGTGCCATTTTTAAAACGAACCTAAGCCATAAGTTTTACAAAAAAGTTGGAGCACCATGGCGTGCACAAGCGACCAGCCTGACGGTACATATGTCAAAAACTAGGTTATCGCAATTAGTGTGTCTGCAATATTGTCTAAGAAAAAGTGGCTCATCTTATACCCCACCTTCCCCTACTAGTAGACGTATTCCACACAACATAGGCACCTATACATGGAAATTCACTCACACGCTCCTCAGCAGGCGAGACACGCTGCGTGTAAAATTATAGCTTACGTTGGTTGTGAATCGCTCCAGATCAAAAATAGCGCCAGACGCGCCACTTTTCCTGCTGCTACCAAAATGCTACAAAATAGAGGAAACAACGAGGCAAAAAAAATAACGATTTCTTTCTTTCGCAAGAAGTTATTTTTCGCAGCCAGTATCCATTTCTCATCGCCAGTTTCAGCGTTTTTTTTTTGGGGGGGGGGCTAATTTCTATTGCCGCCCCCTTTGAGCGTGGAATGGGGGCGCTTTCCCCCTGCCCCCCCCCCCCCTCCCTGGATCCGCGAATGCCCTCGCTTTTCATGACGATCCTACGATCATGTGAGCCGCACCACCCTGCGGCTGACGTACGATTCCGTTGCAGTGGCGACTGAAGGCGCGGCGCGCCGGCTGCCCTGACATTTCGGCGCTGCCGGCCGTGGCAGATGCTCTCCAGAAAGTTGGTCAGGTGCGTGCCGCACAACCGGACGGACAGTGAGCCTCCCAGCTCACTGCGCGTCGGCCGCTCGGAGATCGGCCAGGCCTCGGCGGCGCTGGCCGCGGCGCCGCCCCGGGTTCCAGCGGGACTCCCTGCCCGCCAGTGGCGGGTGGTGCCCCCGGGCGCCGCGGCCGGTCGCCGCAGTTCCCCCAGCAGCCACCAGAGGCGCTGGGAGGCCGCCGGCGGCACGGATGGCAGCGACCGGGCCGTCCGGCCACCTGTCCAGGCAGGGGGCGGGAGCGGTGCGCGATCAGGTGCTGCCTCCGCCGGGTTATCCTGGCCGCTGACCGCCACCAGCCAGACGAGCAGGAGAAGCGGCGACAGTGGGGACATCTGTGCACAGAAACGGGGAAGCACCATGCAGGTCAGGTAATTGGTGCCGAATGACATCGCAAATGGCAAGCATATTGTACAGTAGACTGTGCTATTGTGATGACTGCAGTATCAACATCCATGTCATTAACACTTCAACCTTCACATAAAAGTAAATGTAGTTTAATAATATAATCTTGTTCACAAAATTTGTGAAAGAAACAATTGTCGGTGGCAGGGGTGTCGCCATCGGTGGGGGAGGGGGGGGATCCACAATCGCTCCGTCCCTCCCCCCTCCCCCCCCCCCCCCCCAGATTAGAGCAGGATTTTAACATTAGCCCTACGGGAGTGGGAGCCAAACACCCGAGGCCTGTTCATGGGCCCTGTGGTTGCCTGCGGTTCGGCGGTCAGCAGTGGTCGGCAGCAGGGGGATATGACGTCACACGGCTGCGGATGGCTGCGGTTCCGGCGGCTGGCACGGAGCAACCACATGATGAAATGTCACGAAGTGGCGTGTCGCGGCATTCAGTGTTCAAGGGACGCCTGCTTGTGGTGACGCATGAGGAAAGGGGCGGTGAAAGCCTGCTGGTAACCGCCGGACCGCAGGTCCGGCGGCGACAAGTTGCATCAAGTCCAAAGTAGATTCGTGACCAGCACTCTGGCTGCCACCCCACCCCAACGTAACTGACTGCCTCCCCAGCTGAAAATGTTGTGGCGACGCCCTTGGTTGGTGGGACTAGCCACTAGGACGAAGAATTCGTCTAGTATATCCTCTCAGTGACAAAGCAAAAGTGTCAGGGTACCGATATGTAAGTGTTGTGCACGCGTGTGCACGTATAGTAGGTAGGCACGTAGTAAGCGTCGAATATGTGTCATGCTGTGTGAAGATTGGCTTCAATAGAAATGCTCCTGTTTAGGAATTCCTACTCACGTAACAGATTGGACTTAGTGTCATTTGTAAGGAGGTAGCGGGACTAATTTCCAAGACGTAGTTTTGTGACTTCATTTCTGGATTACTATCCCGAATCTACTTTAGCTGAGCAATTTTGATACTACAACATCCGTACATCGCCGTTACATCCCAATGCGTCAGGACGAGGATGTTACGGAAACGTCGGAGTGTTAATTGCGCATATGATGATCACCAAACGAGGTGTTCAGGTTATGTTTTAAATGTCGCGGAGATGTTGTTTACGCGCCGAAGCAAGGCGCATATTTGCGAAGGCTCAAACTGCATATGAGACCCGAACAAAAAACATAAAGGCCACGACTTAGGACACGGTCTGTCTCTATTTCCCGAAAGTTCTCTGATTGACCGGGCCTGAGAAATTTGCTTCGCCCAGTGCTACCATAAGCGTTACCTGGGGTTACTGATACTGGTTACTGATAGGAGCTTACAATCGCTATACTGTCCCGCTAGGCCGGTGCCGGCAATATTGAACTGCTGAACTGTACCTATGTATATATAATGTGTATGTACTAAGCATGCATATGTGTGACCAACTAATTATAAAAGTCCAAACCATTCACTTAATACGTTTATAAAAGTAATGCTTATTATTTCTTGCATATACCTAACAATATGTGGACCATCATGGCTTTAGCCGAAGGTCATTTCACTGGCCACTGTCGCTCGCACATCGCAGTTTGCCCGACATCGGATTCACGTTACTGTGTACAGTCCCCGCATCACGTTACTGTGTACAGTCTCCAGAGGCGGAACTTTTTGTTTTTCGTTGGGGTTGTAATTGAGTCGGCGACCGGGGGAGGGGGAGAGTAAAAGCGACTCAAGAAACAAAAACGAAAAATGTGCAAAATTAAAAATAGTTAAATACCATATGTTGTATTATCTGTTTGATTTTCACAAACAGTTACAGATGACTGTGAAACGCGAGCTATACATGAACTATCCCAACTATCCAACATCCAATTATCAATCCGTTACTGATTGGCTATACGGAAAGATCGCTTTACATTCTGCACGTACACACCATACAGTAACTGGATGTCCGGATCAACAGCAACGAAATGAGAGAAAGAATCGCGCGCACGACAATCTGCAGCTCACTTAGCATCGAAGCATCAGCGCCAGCTTCACATGGAGAGTAAATAAACAATCATACAAAATATACATGGCTACATGCAGGTACCTAAATAGTCTTTCTAAGTAATTTTGGGATAATATGTTGTATTGTTGGATTTTAAATGCTATTGTATGGCAAACATGACCAACATTTTACAGTTTGTCCTTTTCTGTGCTCATATGTATTAATTGTTGTATTACGAGCGGGCGCGAAGCGCTCGCTCGTAATTCCGTGGTGCAAGGGAAAAATCTTAATATGAGCGGCCCGGCCCGATCCAGCCCGACCCGACCCGACCCGACCTCGCCCGTGGCGACGCTTTTGAGAAGCTCATATCTCTGCAACCACACGTACGATTGACAAGCGGTCTTCTTTGCTGAGCAGCCCCATCCAACTTACCATGTTTGAGACCAGTGCCGACTCACATGGGTGACTACTGACTACCACTGCGCGTGACGCGTGCCGCGTGAGGGGTGTTGAATTTTTTTTCTCGCAAACACTCCGCAACGGCTGGGCAGATTGTATGCAAATTTGGTTTGTGGTTAGATACCCCTCAGCCGCCACTTTCCCACAAGTCAGGGGTGAGGTGCGTCTGCACGTGCGCACGTGCACACCCCTATTATATATATCAGGAACGGCTGAGCCGATTGTGTTCAAACTGAGTGTGTGGTTGGGGACCTCTCAGCCGCCACTTTCCCTCAAGTCAGGGGTGGGGTGCCCCTGCACGTGCGCACGTGCACAACCCTATTCTATATCTCAGGAATGGCTGAGCCTTTTTTGTGTTCGAAATTGGTGTGTGATTAGGAACCTCTTAGCCGCCGCCTTCTCACAAGTCAGGGATGGGGTGCCTCTGCACGTGGGCGCGTGCACACCCCTATTCTATATCTCAGGAACGCTTGAGCCGATTGTGTTAAAACAAAATTGTGTGTGGTTAGGGACCTCCCAGCCGCCACTTTTACACAAGTCAGGGGTGGGGTGCCTCTGTACGTGCGCACGTGCAACTTTTTTTGTATCTCAGAAACTACTTGCCCGATCGAGTTGAAATTCACCATACATTTCCTTTTCGCTTGCTCGTTCATCGCAAACTAAGGCACCTTACTGGTATGTAAATGGCGTGAGGTCAAATGCAACTTATATCATCCCCATTGTATCATTAGACTCTTCAACAAATCATTTAAGCCCATTTTGGGGTACATATTGGCATACAACAAGCCCATGTTGGCATACAATATACTTAATACTTACACATATACACGCAATCACTGCGTTCCATAACAATGTCAAGCCAAGGAGCGCATAACAATCAAATATTAGCATGTTTGACCCAGTAGCGTACCCAGTATCCACGCCAGGAGGGGGCAATTTTTGCTCAGGGGGGCATAAAGTACCCCCACCAAAAAAAACGCACCGGATTTGGCCCACTATATTTTTAAGGGGGCATATTTTCACCAATTTTATCCTAAAAAAAATCATTTTTATTCGACCAAAGGGGGCACGTACAGACCTTCAGGAGGAGGGACAATTGCCCCGTTTGCCCCCCCCCCCCCTCTTGTGTACGCCTATGGTTTGACCTCATTTGACCTTAGAGATATTAACCCAGGGTCATGGAATTTTCACAAAACAGAGTTCCCCACAGAACCTCTCCACCCTACAATTTGCGTTATTATATTTCTTATCGGGGCCTTTATCTCCCCCCCCCCCCCTCCAGTGCGTGTAATGTTCAGAGGCCCTCTAGGGTGCGTGCTAATAAAACCCTATACCTCTATACAGTTCTACCTTGCATCTGACGTTCCAAAGAACATAGTAATGCACGTTAGTACACACTTCGTGCCTTTGAAACGAAGCTATGGATCAAATTACTGATTATCAATGAAACCGGGAATCACCCTCCGGTAAAGGCGGGATAACACCAGGACGTCATATGAGTCATATGAGAGCCATCAATACATCGGTGCTTACGTGCGAGCGCCTTCGAGCTCGCTCGTCCTTCCGTGAAGTAGGGGAAAAATCGGAATATGAGCGGCGGGGCCCGGCCGTGGCGACGCTTTGCAGAAGCTCATATCTCTGTAACTGCACGTCCGATTGACAAGCGGGCTTCTTTGCTGAGTAGCCTCATCCACCCTATATCCCTGTTTGAGACCAGAGTCGACTCACGTGGGTGACTACCACTGCGCGTGGCGCGTTCCAGTGAGGGTGTTGAACAGTGACTGGTCGCAAAAACTCCGCA
This sequence comes from Chirona hameri, assembly GCA_036785665.1. Taxonomy (NCBI): domain Eukaryota; kingdom Metazoa; phylum Arthropoda; class Thecostraca; order Balanomorpha; family Balanidae; genus Chirona; species Chirona hameri. The sequence goes on along the minus strand of JAXIVJ010014023.1, from coordinate 18,048 downwards.
ACGGCTGGGCCGATTGTGTACAAATTTGGTGTGTGGTTAGGGACCCCTCAGCCACCGCCTTCCCACAAGTCAGGGATGGGGTGCCTCTGCACGTGCGCAAGTGCGACCTCTTTTTGTATCTCAGAAACTACTTGCCCGATCGAGTTGAAATTTGGTGTGGTGTCAGGCAACAGTACTAGGAAAGCAGCACCCTTATGCGTGCGCACTGCGCATACTAACCTCACCATACATTTCCTTCGCGCTCGCTCGTTCATCGCCAACTACGGCGCCATACTGGTTATTATTATTATTGAAAAAAATGCTTCGGTGATTTTGCGTACCGTTCGCAGTATTTATTTACTTATGCATTTAATGGCAATGTTGGGGTTGTAATATTCATAATTGGGGTTGTAATTTTTGAGAATGTAGTTGTAGCTACAACCCCGAAAGTATATAAAGTTCCACCCATGACAGTCCCCGCATTTGCGGTGACTTGCAGTCAGTCCAGTCCATGGCTGGTGTTCCCGGAATTGGCTGCCTGCCAATGTCCGGCACATCACGAGACGTCGGCTCGCCTCGTGGCCGCGCTGCCATCAATCATTATGTTATTGACATGTTTCGTCTCACGTGAGGGGTCAGCATGGCGCGTGGCACGTCCCGCGTCAGGGGTGTCAGAAAACGTTATCCTGCTATAGCTGAGAAACGGCTGGACCGATTAAAGGAAATAGTTCACCTTCAACATGGGATTTTGAACTTAAATAGCAGTTGTGTAGCCCGTGTTGAGAAATCCTTATCTGCAACTTTTCTTGGCTGAAAAGACTCTCCAGCCGAAGATATTTGACTTTTTGGCGAAGGAATGCGGCGCATATATGATCTACCGTACCGTCTGAGAGTGTCAGCACTGGTCTGAGCATGCGCAGACCAATAACGCACACCATAACATTAATAATTTACGACCTTCTGTCCTAAATTGGCGCGATGTAGGACCATTTTTGAAAGAAAGAAAAAAACTGTATTAAAAAATATAATAAAATCGTGTTCTGAAAAAAAATCCGAAGGTGAACTATTTCCTTTAAGCTGAAATTTGGTGTGTGGTTTGAGACCACAGTTCACACTACTGGCAATGTCGCGCAAGTCAAGCTCTGGGTTACACTGCACGTGCGCACGTGCACACCCCTGTTCCGTAACTCAGAAACGCCTGGAACGATTAAGCTTAAATTTGGTGTGTGGTTTGAGACCACAACACTGGGAACAGACCAATTTCCTTGCTATAGGATTTATACGGGCTCGCTCGCCCTTCGCCGATTAAGGCGACTTACTGGTAGTTAAACTGCGCAGTGATGAGAACCCGTCCCGGATGCCTTGTTCACAGCTTCTACCAGGCGGTGCAAGTCACGTGCGATGGAAAGGCTGTCCAACTCCCTGTCCAACTCCCACAGCGTTACAGCGAGGAGCATGCTGACAATCTGCATTATTGCACTACCTCTCCTAAATTTTTTGTTTTTTAGCCTAATACCGCCTGGAAAATTTGTTAATTGTATTTGTAGGTAATAAATGCAACCAAATATCGAGGACGGTAAAGCCATGTGTTCGTAGACAAATGAGTGGCAAATGAATGAAAGATAAGAAAGATAAGATAAAACGGATTTTATGAGACAAAAAATCTTCCGATTCTCACAAACAATAATTTAAAGTGGACCAAATCTGACGTTATCGATGTTTAGGGTACCCTAGGCTGGCTGAGCCCCGAGCTCAGCCCCCTCAACTGATGTTGCGAACCGTCCTACACCCCTGTCCCTCCCTCCCATACAATTCGTCTACCGCGGCCGGTAGCACCATCGATGTTAACATGTCTGCATGTCTGTATGTCTGCATGTCTGCATGTCTGCATGTATGTAGGTACTTGGGCAATACTTGTCCTCACTCGTCACACCGTGTATCACGTGACAATTCGTCTGGTTAATATGCAATCAAATGTCAGATATTTACGTTCATTGGGTGGAAACACTCATCCGTCTCTATCTGTTTAGTATCTTCACTCTCCAGAGTCCAGAGTTCTATGTCTATGCTATCGGTTTGCTCATAGGCGTAGGAACGTTTTGAAAAGTGGGGGCCAACCTCAGTGGGGGTCTAGGTTTCAAGCTTTATTTTTGGGAGGGGAAATTTCACTCCGTTTCGTCAGCGAAAAGTTGTTGACCGGGGGGGGGGGGTCGGGTCGCCAGCACGAAAGAGAAGAGTCGTTGACCGGGAGGGGGGGGGGGGGGTATATGACTTCCCGGAACAAAAATAGCAACCTACCAGAACGGTTGGAGGGAGAGGGGGAACATACGTTTCCCTACCGATTGTTTTTTTTGGGGGTGGCAATTGTCTGATTTTCCCTTACTGCCACTGGCCAGCCGTCAACTTATTTCCACTTTAGAAATGGTGATAAGTTATTTTTGGTGACCTCACACTTCATCTACGCCCACGTAGCTCAGTTGGTAAAGCGTCGGGAAGGAAATTCGTCCACCCTGGCAAGGTGGGTTCGAGTCGCTTCTGCGCTCGATATTCGCTTCTGACCGAGATGATCTGCGGTCGGTGGCAGCGGCCGCAAACAGGTCAGAAGATGAAATCAGGAGCTGGGCGGACCGTGTTCCAACTTCGAGCACGTTAAACATTCGCCACTAAATTCTGCCGTTGAAAAATGGAAGTACGTCATCGGGTGGTAGGGGTCGGGGCCCACGCAACAAGCTCTGCTTAGCATAGGGTTGTGATCCCAGAAATCCATCCATTCAAATATTTGGACTAAATTTATTACACAAATATCCGGCTAAATGGTTGACGAGTATCCACAATAGGTCATGGCAATTCAGGGTTATGAATTCAGTGTTTCTGACAACTGTTAAAGGAAATAGTTCACCTTCGGATTTTTTTCTTCAGAACACGATTTTATTATATTTTTGTAATACAGTTTCTTTTTTTATTTTTAAAAATGGTCCTACATCGCGCCAATTCAGGACAGAAGGTTGTAAATTATTGATTTTATGGTGTGCGTTATTGGTCTGCGCATGCTCCATGGCAGTGCTGGCACTTTCAGACGGTACGGTACATCATATATGCGCCGTATTCCTTCGCCAAAAAGTAAAATATCTTTGGCTGGAGAGTCTTTTCAGCGAAGAAAAGTTCCAGATAAGGATTTCTCAACACGGGCTACAAAACTGTTATTTCAGTTCAAAACCCATGTTGAAGGTCTTCCTTTAACCCGCGCTCCGCTGGGGTCTTCAGCCGAACACATGGGGGGGGGGGGGGAGGGGGGGCAGATTCTGCCTCCACTCGTTTTATTCCGAACTAATAATCGCAGCGAGACGCGCAAAGCCGCAATTGAAAGTTCGCAATAGGACGCATCTAAAACATAGGTACGAGAAATTGGCAAATTAGTCATACGTGGGGAGTCATAAGTGAATTAAATATGACCAATGTGTTTGCAATTATAGACTTGGGTGTTTTATACGCTTGGTCCTCAAATATGTATTCCGTTATTTTAATACTTTTGACATTTTTGATATTGTGAAACTCCCACCAAATTGATTTTATAATTTTGGGGGGCAAACACTACAAAATTCAAAAATCTGATAGCCACATTTTCAAGAGAATGCCATTTCCTTTCCTTTGGCGCTTTTTATTTGCAATTTGCTTCAAAACTCGATGTATACTCATTTTCAAACATTTATCGTTATTTCACCAAAAACGGCGTGACATGGCATCACTAAAATGTCATTATCTCTCAAAGTCCTAGACCGACTTCATGAACTTTTGACAGGAATATATACAATTGATGTAGCATAAACAGCACAAAGTTTGGCGTTGATCTCTCAAACAGTTTCTAAGTTATTGAGAAAATTCGGGAAGGGGACAGATTCTGCCTCCCTCAGCGGGGCGCGAGTTAAGTAATTATATTGAATCAATACGAGCGATCGTAGAGGGATTAATCACCCAAGAGTGGATGGATCTAAAGGGTTCGCAAAGGCAAAGGTTCGCCCTGCCGCATATTTGGAAATGTCGAATAAAAATTCCGGACCTATCATACTTAGGAAGCTATACGTAAGTCAATATAAATATTGCTTTGTAATTTGGTTTGGGCATCGTTTGGTTTGGGCATACTTGGTTCTCCAATATATATTCCGTTTTTTATGTTTGAAAATTTTGATTTTCTGGAGATAAAAAATTCACAAAATCATTTTTTTAAACATAATACACAATTGTAATATATATTATAGAACGCTGTATGGACGATGCACAAACCGAATTTAACAGCGATGTCTATATTTTTGACTGACTTATGGCTCTCTGAGTATGATAGGTCTGGATTTTGTACTCGACATTCCAAATATGCCGCCCGGCACACTAGCTTCTTCTGACCTTGAATGCGACCACTGTCAACTGCAACAGGTCATCCCCACCAGAACCAAAATATCGAGCGCCAAAGCGACTCGAACCCACGTTGCCGGGAGGGGGCAGATGATTCTATAGTCTAGGGCTCTCCCGACAGCTACGGGGCGGACTTCACTCGGTCGGACGGATATTAAACCAATACCAGCGACCGAAGAGGGAGAAACGGCTCAAAAGGATTCCCAAGCCTAAAAGTGGGGGGGAGGGGGGGGGGGGCATTCCTCCCCGGCCGGTGGCCCCACCTGTGCCTACGCTTATGTGTGGGGTTGTGAATTAAATGCTATTTTTGCAAACCTTAAAGCTCGAACCTGTCGAACTGCTACCAGTGATTGAAGGGCGAGAAATCGCTAAAATGGGGGGGGGGGGCAGATGGCATTACTTCCCCCAGCTGAAAAAAAATGGGACATAGCCATCTGCCATCCAGCCCCCACCGCCTACGCCTATTGATTGCGAGCGAGCGCGAAGCGCTCGCTCGTCCTTCCGTGGTATATGGGGAAAATATTATTATGAGCGGCCCGGCCCGACCCGACCCGACCCGACCCGACCCGACCCGTGGCGACGCCTTTGAGAAGCTCATATCTTTGCAACCACACGTCCCATTGACAAGCTGACTTCTTTGCTGAGCAGCCCCATCTAACCTACCCTGTTCCAGACCAGTGCCGACTCATGTGGGTGACTACCACTGCGCGTGGCGCGTGCCGCGTGAGGGGTGTTAAAAAGTGTTTTCTCGCAAAAACTCTGCAACAGCTGAGCCGATTGTGTGCAAATTGTGCATACAGTGTGTGTGGTTAGGGACCCCTCAGCCGCGAATTTTCCACAAGTCAGGGGTGGGGTGCCTCTGCACGTGCGCACGTGCTCACCTCTATTCTATATCTCAGGAACGTCTGAGCCGATTGTGTTCAAATTTGGTTTGTGGCTAGGGACCTCTCATCCGCCAGTTTTCCACAAGTCAGGGGTGGGGTGTCTCTGCACGTGCGCACGTGTACACCCCTATTCTGTATCTCAGGAACGGCTGAGCCGATTGTGTTCGAATTTGGTGCATGGTTAGGGACTTCTCAGCCGCCGCCTTTCTACAAGTCAGGGGTGGGGTGGCTTTGCACGTGCGCACGTGCACACCCCTATTCTATATCTCTGGAACAGCTGAGCCAATTGTGTTCAAATTTGGTGTGTGGTTAGAGACCTCTCAGCCCCCTTTTTCCCACGAGTCAAAGTTGGTGCCTCTGCACGTGCGCACGTGCGCACCCTTTTTTGTATCTCAAAATCTGCTTCCCCGATCAAGTTGAAATTTCCCATACATTTCCTTCGCGCTCGCTCGTTCATCGCCAACTACGGCGCCTTACTGGTTGTTATTGTGGGTTTGTGAAATCAAAGTTTTCTCCGAACTTTAAATCCCGAACCAATCCGAGTGATTGAAGAGGGAAAATCGCTCAAAAGTAGGGAGATCAGTTAATATCGCTGGCCCCAGTCTAAAAAGTGGAGCCTTGGTCCCCTGGCCCCAGTTTCTACGTCTATGAGCTTTAATATTGAGGGTTTAAAATTAGGTGTATTCATAACAACTTTAAGGCACCCATACCGAATCAACATCAGCGATGTAAGAGGGAGCAATCGCTCAAAACTGGGGGATGCAGTTAACATTGTTTGGCTCCCTCGACCTAAAACGTTGGGCTCTGGCCTCCCCGGGCCCCAGGTTCTTAGGTATGCTTATGTCATTGCTAGGTTATGAATGCATCGTTATTCTCCCAACTTTAAAGCATTTATCTCGAACAAATATCAGTTATCGAAGAGGGTGAACTCGCTCAAAAGTGAGGGGCCAGTTATCATTGTTGGACACCCAGGCTAAGAAGTGGGCCATATGGCACCGGCCCCTTTCCCTACGCCTATGATTGTGAGGGTGTGAATCAATAATTATTCTTCCAGCTTTAAGGCATGCATCTCGAACCAATATCAGTGATCGAAGAAGGTGAAATCGCTCAAAAGTGAGGGGGCCAGTTATCATTGTTTGGGACCCCCAGGCAAAAAATTGGGGGCATATGGCCCCTGCCCCCTTCCCTATGCGAGGTCGTGGATTAATAGTTATTCTCCCAACTTCAAGGTATCAATCTCAAACCAATAGCGGTGATAAATGAGGGATATATTGCTCAAAAGTGAGGGGGCCAGTTATCATTGTTGGCCCCCAGCCTAAAAGTGAGGGGCCATGGCCCCCAGTCACCGTTCCTACGCCTATGATTGTGAAGTTGTTAATTAATTATTATTCTGCCAACTTAAAAGGCATTCATATCGAACCAATATCAGGGAAGAATTATAAATCGCTCAAAAATAGGGAGCAGCTAATATTGTTGGATCCCCACCCTAAAAAGTGGTGCTTTGGCCTCCCCGTCCCCCTTCCCCCCCCCCCCCCCCCCCCCCCCCCGGTTTTTACACTTGTGGGTTATGACATTGCGGGGTTGTAAATTCATCAATATTTTTGCACATTTAAAGCATTCATATCGAACAAATATCAGCAACCGTAGGGTAAATCGTTCAAAAGTGTGTGGGGGTAGTTAGCATTGCTGCCCCCCCCCCCCCCCAGCCTGAAAAGTCTGGGGGGACATGGTCCCCCGGCCCCCCGCGTTCCTACGCCTATGGGTGTGATGCAGTCCGCTGCTTTGGACCCTATGCTTTGCAACGACATTTGTTCAACTTCTAAAATGTTATCTAGCTTATCCTTTCAACTTGATGAAAAGACATAATTCAACCAAATTAAAGGAAATAGTTCACCTTGGAAAAATTTCCCAAACACGATTTGACTATATTTTTTAATAAAACAAATTATGTTGTCAAAAATGGCCTTATAACGCGCCGATTCGGAACAGAAGGCGGTAAATTAGTATTGTTTATCAAAACTATATGCATATTCTCTGTGTCAGAGTCCTGACGTCACGCAAATTTAAAAAATGGATCAGCCAATCAGATTCGAAAGTAGTCGCGTAAAGATAGACTCGCATTAGACATGTGCGAACCGGCGGCCGGCGGTTCCCTTGCTAGCGCCAGCTGCAAGCTGACTGGCTGATGGTATTGCCTCTGCCCGGGCTAGATCCGGACCACATTCTTTCGCCAGCACCGCATTCCTTCGCCAAAAAAATATAAGCTATTATTGTGCTCTTGGTATGATAATGGGTTTCTTGTTATGGGCCTTCTCATTACAAAAATGGAAGTAACATCAAGATCAACTGATGCATGGAGTTTAGTTTGGCGATAGGTGTGTTCGGTGTGTTGTGGCTTCCCAGTTTTGATCGCTGACTGATGGGTCGTCTCACCTGCAGTGTGCTGGTGGCGGCGGGTGGGGCCAGGTCAGGTCAGGCTGCGGCGGACCTGGTCGCTGCGGTGGTCACGCCCGGACGGATGACACTGACGCCGACGGAGCGGTCGCCGCCGCCTTATGAATGGCCGCTGCAGGCCGCGTGGGTTGTCGGCAGCTCGGGCGGTCCGTGTACGGTGCCCGGGTCAGATCACTGCCGGCCGAACCGCAATTCCCCGCGGGCACACACCGACCGATTAGCAAATGGTTGATTAGTTGATTTGTGCGGCTTGCGGGGAGTTTGCGCCCCGCCATCGGGTGGGCATGATCTCGAGCACGTGCTCCAGATGACGTCCATTTCGTGAGGTGCACGGGTCAGCTCTGCGTTTGACCTCCGCTACCACTCTGGCGCAGGTCTGAAGGGAAATCCTTCGAATTTCCCGTTCGATGGCTTTGTTCAGGTCTGACAAGTTCTTGGGGTTGCCCTGGTATAATCGGCTCTTCATATATCAGGGGGTTCATATATCCGGGGAATGAGTCGGCCAGAGGTGGGGCACCTCTGATCACTCGGCCGCAGAAGTGTTTTTATAGCCACTCAAGCAGGGGAGGCGCCACCAGATTTTACCTGGGGGGGCAAAATCCCCCCCCCCCCGTTGGCGCCGCCCCTGCACTCAAGGGCGATGTTTGAGGTAACGGGTTGTCGCCCCATCTTACTGAAACCAGCAGACGTTGAGGCTTGTGCGAATATCAGTATGTAGCCGTGTCCAGAAGCGGTCCAGCAACTTGGTGTGCCGCGCTCCTTGGTGACTGTCGCCATTAAAGGGACATTCCCACCTTTCTGGAAATTGACAAATATACGCCGGTTGTAGTGAGAAATATGAAGTAAGTGCTGCTTAAAACGATTATGATGTTTTATCTCGATAACGTCACTTAACTTCTTCTTTTTTAAAATTGGGACGATGACGTCATTATTGATCAAAAGAGAACGCCCTTAAAGGAAATAGTTCACCTTCAACATTAGTTTTAAACTGAGATAGCAGTTTGGTAGCCCGTGTTGGAAACCCCCTATCTGCAAGTTTTCTTGACTGAAAAGACTTTCCAGCCGAATATATTTGATTTTTTGGCGAAGGAATGCGGTGCTGGCGAAAGAATGTTATACTGGTTCTAGCCCGGGCAGAGGCTATACCATCAGCCAATCAGCTTGCAGCTGGTGCTAGCAAGCGAACCGCCGGCCGCCGGTTGGCACATCTCCAATGCGAGTATATCCTTACGCGACTACTTTCGAATCTGATTGGCTGAACCATTGTTTACATTCGCGTGACGTCAGGACTCTGACTCAGAGAGTATGCATATAGTTTTGATAAACAATAAAAATGTACGGCCTTCTGTCCTCAATCGGCGCGATATAAGGCCATTTTTGACAATATAAAAAGAAATTGTATTAAAAATATCATAAAATCGTGTTTGGTAAAAACAAAATCCAAGGTGAACTATTTCCTTTAAAGGAAATAGTTCACCTTCAACATGGGGGTTTGAACTGAAATAGCAGTTTTGTAGCCCGTGTTGAGAAATCCTTATCTGGAACTTTTATTGGCTGAAAAGACTCTTCAGCCGAAGATATTTGACTTTTTGGCGAAAGAATACAGCGCATATATGATGTACCGTACCGTCTGAAAGTCCGTCCGTCCGTCCGTCCGTCCGTCCGTTCGTCCGTCCAGCCGTCCAGCCGTCCAGCCGTCCAGCCGTCCAGCCGTCCAGCCGTCCAGCCGTCCAGCCGTCCAGCCGTCCAGCCGTCCAGCCGTCCAGCCGTCCAGCCGTCCAGCCGTCCAGCCGTCCAGCCGTCAGCCGTCCAGCCGTCCAGCCGTCCAGCCGTCCAGCCGTCCAGCCGTCCAGCCGTCCAGCCGTCCAGCCGTCCAGCCGTCCAGCCGTCCAGCCGTCCAGCCGTCAGCCGTCCAGCCGTCCAGCCGTCCAGCCGTCCAGCCGTCCAGCCTCCAGTCCACGTCCAGCCGTCCAGCCGTCCAGCCGTCCAGCCGTCCAGCCGTCCAGCCGTCCAGCCGTCCAGCCGTCCAGCCGTCCAGCCGTCCAGCCGTCCAGCCGTCCAGCCGTCCAGCCGTCAGCCGTCCAGCCGTCCAGCCGTCCAGCCGTCCAGCCGTCCAGCCGTCCAGCCGTCAGCCGTCCAGCCGTCCAGCCGTCCAGCCGTCCAGCCGTCCAGCGTCCAGCCGTCCAGCCGTCCAGCCGTCCAGCCGTCCAGCCGTCCAGCCGTCCAGCCGTCCAGCCGTCCAGCCGTCCAGCCGTCCAGCCGTCCAGCCGTCCAGCCGTCCAGCCGTCCAGCCGTCCAGCCGTCCAGCCGTCCAGCCGTCCAGCCGTCCAGCCGTCCAGCCGTCCAGCCGTCCAGCCGTCCAGCCGTCCAGCCGTCCAGCCGTCCAGCCGTCCAGCCGTCCAGCCGTCCAGCCGTCCAGCCGTCCAGCCGTCCAGCCGTCCAGCCGTCCAGCCGTCCAGCCGTCCAGCCGTCCAGCCGTCCAGCCGTCCAGCCGTCCAGCCGTCCAGCCGTCCAGCCGTCCAGCCGTCCAGCCGTCCAGCCGTCCAGCCGTCCAGCCGTCCAGCCGTCCAGCCGTCCAGCCGTCCAGCCGTCCAGCCGTCCAGCCGTCCAGCCGTCCAGCGTCCAGCCGTCCAGCCGTCCAGCCGTCCAGCCGTCCAGCCGTCCAGCCGTCCAGCCGTCCAGCCGTCCAGCCGTCCAGCCGTCCAGCCGTCCAGCCGTCCAGCCGTCCAGCCGTCCAGCCGTCCAGCCGTCCAGCCGTCCAGCCGTCCAGCCGTCCAACCGTCCAACCTCCAACCGTCCAGCCGTCCAGCCGTCCAGCCATGGAGCATGCGCAGACCAATAACGCACACCATAAAATCAATAATTTACAACCTTCTGTCCTGAATTGGCGCGATGTAGGACCATTTTTAAAACGAAAAAAAGAAACTGTATTAAAAAATATAATACAATGGTGTTCTGAAAAAATTCCGAAGGTGAACTTTTTCCTTTAAGCTGCCAGATGATATAAATGGGCCATTTATGAGCCTAAGATGGGCCCTTTCCAAACCTGGGATGGGCCTTTTCCGAATTCACGATGGGCCCTTTCAAAATCTGGATGGCTGGATGGCTGGATGGCTGGACGGCTGGACGGCGGACGGCGGACGGCTGGACGGCTGGACGGCTGGACGGCTGGACGGCTGGACGGCTGACGGCTGGACGGCTGACGGCTGGACGCTGGACGGCTGGACGGCTGGACGGCTGGACGGCTGGACGGCTGGACGGCTGGACGGCTGGACGGCTGGACGGCTGGACGGCTGGACGGCTGGACGGCTGGACGGCTGGACGGCTGGACGGCTGGACGGCTGGACGGCTGGACGCTGGACGCTGGACGGCTGGACGGCTGGACGGCTGGACGGCTGGACGGCTGGACGGCTGGACGGCTGGACGGCTGACGGCTGGACGCTGGACGGCTGGACGGCTGGACGGCTGGACGGCTGGACGGCTGGACGGCTGGACGGCTGGACGGCTGGACGGCTGGACGGCTGGACGGCTGGACGGCTGGACGGCTGGACGGCTGGACGGCTGGACGGCTGGACGGCTGGACGGCTGGACGGCTGACGGCTGGACGGCTGGACGGCTGGACGGCTGGACGGCTGGACGGCTGGACGGCTGGACGGACGCTGGACGGCTGGACGGCTGGACGGCTGGACGGCTGGACGGCTGACGGCTGGACGGCTGGACGGCTGGACGGCTGGACGGCTGGACGGCTGGACGGCTGGACGGCTGGACGGCTGGACGGCTGGACGGCTGGACGGCTGGACGGCTGGCTGGACGGCTGGACGGCTGGACGGCTGGACGGCTGGACGGCTGACGGCTGGACGGCTGGACGGCTGGGACGGCCTGGACGGCTGGACGGCTGGACGGCTGGACGGAGGACGGCTGGACGGCTGGACGGCTGGACGGCTGGACGGCTGGACGGCTGGACGGCTGGACGGCTGGACGGCTGGACGCTGACGGCTGGACGGCTGGACGGCTGGACGGCTGGACGCTGGACGGCTGGACGGCTGGACGGCTGGACGGCTGGACGGCTGGACGAGCTGGACGGCTGGACGGCTGGACGGCTGGACGGCTGGACGGCTGGACGGCTGGACGGCTGGACCGGACGCTGGACGGCTGGACGGCTGGACGGCTGGACGGCTGGACGGCTGGACGGCTGACGGCTGGACGGCTGACTGGACGGCTGGACGGCTGGACGGCTGGACGGCTGGACGGCTGGACGGCTGGACGCTGGACGGCTGGACGGCTGGACGGCTGGACGGCTGGACGGCTGGACGGCTGGACGGCTGGACGGCTGGACGGCTGGACGGCTGGACGGCTGGACGGCTGGACGGCTGGACGGCTGGACGCTGGACGGCTGGACGGCTGACGCTGACGGCTGGACGGCTGGACGGCTGGACGGCTGGACGGCTGGACGGCTGGACGGCCTGGACGGCTGGGACGGGGCTGGACGGCTGGACGGCTGACGGCTGGACGGCTGGACGGCTGGACGGCTGGACGGCTGGACGGCTGGACGGACGGACGGACGGACGGACGGACGGACGGACGGACGGACGGACGGACGACGGACGGACGTGCCATCCATCGATGACGTCATCACCCTTCTTGAGCAACACAACTTGGATGTATTGTGTGTCAGTGAGACATGGCTGCGCCCAGACATCGACAGCAGCTTCCTGATCTTCCCCTGATACAAGCTGGTGAGAAGAGACCGTCCCGGTGGGAGAAGAGGAGGCGGTGTCTGCATCATACACCGCGACACGTTGCGTGTCGAGACTGTCCGTGCCGGCGGTGGACTCGCCCCTGGAGATGCTGTGGGTCAGTCTCAGCTGCACTGCCGTGGTGGTGTTCGGGGTCGTGTACCGCCCCCCCCCCCCCCCCCCCCAGTGCTGCTGTGGCTGCGGCTCTAGAAGACCTGCACCTCCAGCTGGCCCATGGGACCGGGACTGGCAAACCAGTGTTCGTGTTGGGAGACACAAATTTCGACCTATCGCGCCCACTGAAGAGTGAAGTTCAACGTTACTCTCAGACACTCCACGATCTCGGCCTGCAACAGGTGGTGACAAGTCCGACCCGGCCCGAGTCCGGCTCACTGATCGATCACGTCATAGTGCGGGCGACAGGTGACGTCACTGACGTCAAGGTCATCCCGTGCAGCTGGAGTGATCACGACCTGGTGGTCGCAGAGACGGCGGTGAGAAGAGAGCGTGCCCGTCCGGGAAACATCAGTATCAGATCGACGCGAGATCTCAACCCAGACGCGCTATGCCTCGAGCTGCTGCTTTCGGACTGGGCAGCGGCATACGACGCACCCGATCCCAGCCGGAAGTGGACGGCCTGGCTCTCAATGTGGCCCCCTATCATTGACAATCACATGCCGAAGTGTGAAAGTGATCAAATCGCGCCACCCTCCGTGCCCATGGCTTACCGACAATGATGAGCTGCGCGCCCTGATGCGAGAGCGTGACCTGGCCCACGCAGCTAAACTGGAGCAACCCTCGCCCGAGACGCGTGAAGAATACCGTACATGCCGGAATCGTGTAAAAGGTTCTTCCTATCGTCGTATCGACAGTCACGCAAGACAACGTGGCGGGACATTCGACGGTTCCTGATATCTCCGAGGGGTGGAAAGACAACACCTGCCCCGAGCGATCCCACCAGTCGCTGGGCTGACCGGCTTAATGAACATTTTGCCTCGGTCGGCCCGCGAGTGGCGTCGGAGCTGGAGTGGGAGCAGCGTGGGGTCGAGCCCCTCCCCCGCGCCCGCCGCGCGTGGTGAGCGGGTCATTCCGTGTGCGCGCAGCTACCTTACCCGAGTTGTCGGACGCCATCAAACGTATGTCGACATCGAGAGCGTGCGGTGACGATGGTATCACGATTGACATGTTGCGCATGACGTTCCCAGTCATAGGACCCAGCCTTCTAAAGGTGATAAATGCGTCCCTTACATCGGGCAAACTGCCTCCAGAGTGGAAGGTCGCGACAGTGGTACCGTTACATAAGGCGGGCAGTGTGATGGACCCGACAAATTACCGGCCGGCGTCTATCCTGTCTGCTGTAGCAAAGGTGGCGGAGAGTGTAGTGTCTCAGCAGCTGATGTACTTGATATCGCATTCTGTACTGAGTGATGCACAGCATGGGTTCAGACCCGGGCGTTCTACGGAGTCGGCGGTGTTGGATGCAGAATGCGGTCGGATACTTGATGGGCGGCATGGACAGCGGTCTAGTCGGCTGTCTTACGACAGTTGACACCAGTAATGACCCCTGTACCACTGCGTTCGACAGCGTCCGACACCTCCGGCTGCTAAGCAAGCTAGGCTGGTATGGCATAGATGGTCATTGGTTCGAGGATTGGTTGAGTGGACGTGTTCAGAAGGTCAGGGGAGGGCAAAATACCTTTCCGATCACTCGCGGAGTGGTACAGGGGTCATTACTGGGGCCAATTTTATTTTTACTTTTTACCAATGACTTAGTATCTTACTTTGATTCGAAAATTGTAATGTACGCGGACGACGTTCAATTTCTTCACAGAGACTCCTCGGACAACATTTTGCAGCTCCAAACTCAGATTCAATCTACAATGGAAAAGGCTCAGCTCAGGTGCTCAGGCTCAGGTGGTTCATTGAGAATAGCCTAAAAATTAATCCAGTCAAAACTGAGCTTGCCTTGATAAAGCATAGACAGAGGCGTGCTCTATCAAATTGTGAAGTTCAGTTTGGTGAGGCCAAAATCAAGCCCTCTGCTAACATTAATATTTTAGGGGTGGTCGTAGACGGTGGTCTCACTTTTGATGATCACGTTTCATTAGTAATACGTCGCAGTTATGCAACTCTTGCGGGGTTGTCCAAACTCGCAAAACGGCTACCACAAGAAGTGAAGAAATTGATAGGCCAGACGCTTGTTCCCACACTTGTCATACTGTTTATCTGCTTGGGCTGGATGTGGCAAGACGCAGCGACGTCGCGTTCAAAAAGTGATTAACCATTGTGCACAGGTCGTATTTGGTGTTCGTAGATCGACACATGTGACACAGCTGTTAAACGAGCTAAAATGGCCAAGTGTCGACCAACTTATCAGCGAATGTGACCTGTCGAGAATGGGGAACTATCAAAGCGTTCAAAGTTGTAGCATTCAATGCTTGTACCATCCAAAACCGCAGCCAACAACGCTTGCGACATCCAAAATTCGCCCGGGTAGGGGACATAGTCATGAGTCAAACTCGCCGCATCCAAAATGGTACTCGTCGCATCCAAACCGTGACATACAGCCACATCCAAAGCCGTGGTAGTCAAGCTTGCGCCATCCAAAACTGTCTGGCGCGGTCATATTGGAACTACTAGTTGCAGTGAAACCCGCTAGATGGAGGGAGTAGCGTGGTGATAACGTAGTCACTCTGGCGTGCAAGTCGGCTACAGTGGAATATGTTTATGCGAATGGACATCTGACACCACCCGACGTCGCCTCGCATCGGCCGTCAGCTGTCGGGCGGGGAGGAGGGTGGCCGGTGCAGGCCGACGGAGTGGGGAGCGTTACATCGAGACCGTGGGAAAGCTATTGTAAAGCCCAGGCTACACTATGCGTGATTGTCAAGGAAATCACGCGCGTGTTCTCCGTGTTTGCAGAACTTCCTTGACGTCCGGGATCTGCCGGTCAAGCAAATCACGCAAAGAAAATGGATACACCACTGCATTTTTTTAATCGATAAACCACTGCATAAATATCTACCAGCTTCAACACAAGTTTCAACTCTCACAATTTTCTCAAACGCTTCTTCATTCATCTTCCGCCACGATACTCAGCACAAATTATTCATGTTTAGGTCTAGTATAGACCTAAACATACGCGAAATCAAGCATTTTTTTTTAAACTGCAACACGCAATCTCGGAAAACACAACAAGTTCAGAATTTTGAACTTTTCATCGTTCCGTCCGTGACGTGTCTGCGGAATTTCCTTGATGTTTCATCCGGGATCTGCGTGATGTGCCAGTGTAGCTCACCCAATGCATTTACTATCAGCTGAACTTGCTCTGTCACGCAAATCCCGACAACACGGATAACACGCACGTGATTTTCAGGAAATCACGCATACTGTAGCCTGGGCTTAAAGCTACGACACTTGTTGCTAAGGCCAAGAAAATCGCACATGAGGATGGGCGTTAGCTGCCACGTTTCGATATGCGATTACCGGCCCATTCCGGTAAACCTCATGGTACTAGCTTATGGTACTACTACTACTACCACGATAGTCATTGGCGGATCCAGAACGGTGGTTTTGGGGGAGGGACACGGGTGGTTGGGGGGGGGGGCAAATTCTTTCTAACTCTTCTTTCTAAATTTCTAACTTCAAGCGTTTTCGAAATATAGAGACACCGCCTCTAAACGGGACGGTCCCGTTTTGATCAGGTGATCCGAGTGATGTAGTGGTCAGGCGCCGCTCCGCCAGCCGTTCCCCTGCGTGCGTATCGCCGTGTGCCCGGTAACCTGACTCCTGTTTCTCTCCCCCCCTACCACGCTGCTTTGTTCATTAGTGACGTGACAGACATGACTCGGGGTACGTGGAAAACGTCCGTGGGGACAATTAAGATATTTATTTAGGCAGTGGAGCAGTTAATGTTCCTATACTACCAATGGAACAACACATATTCAATGCACCGAACTCCGAAGCTTAGTAGTAGTGGCCAGGCGCCACTCCGCCAGCCACCGCGCCTATTGCCGTGTGCCCGGCAACCTGATCCCTGTTCCTCTCCCCTGTACTGCGCGCGCTCCCACGCTGCTTTCTTCATTAGTGACGACTGACGTGACAGACATGACTCGGGGCACGTGGAAAGCGACCGTGGGGACAATTAAGAGATCGGTTTAGGCAGTGGCGCAGTTCATGTTCCTATACTGGATCCTATTCCCATCCGACTCCGCCACTCCGCCTTTCTGCTCGGCTGCTTCCCACTCCACGTACCACGGCGTTGAACCAGGGCCGGACCATCACAACTGATTCATGTTCCGTCCGCTCACAAGGCTAACAAGGAGACCACTAAGCGAGAGCTATTCCGACGGGCTGTATTGGGATTCAATGCACATGTGGAAAGATTCCAAGCTGCTGATCCGTTCCACGCAACGTTTGCTAGCTTCAGAGCAGAGTTCGCCATGGGCCGGGCTGGCCCTATGGTCCATGGGCCGGGCCTGGGCCGGTCCTCAACTTCAAGGAAATCACCGGGCTCTGGGCGGGCCTGGGCTGATAATGTTGAAGTAATGCGCGCAAGCTAAGGTCAGCTTAAAAATATTTTAACCAGCAGTTCACTTACACAGCAACACACTGTTGCTGTGGCTGTGGCTTCTTTTTTGGAGTTAGCATAGTTGGTTCATTGTTTCACATGTATAGTATACAATTAAATATGCTAGGACACAAGTAAATATGGCAGGCCCGGTCGGGCCTGGTAGGATAATGATTGCAAATTTTGTGAAAGTAATGATATGCTTAATCTGAACGGGCCGGACCGGGCCTGGACCCCAATATTATGAATTTGACCGGGCTTGGTCCGGGCCTGGGCTTGGTGTTCATGGGCCTGGGCCGGGCCGGGCTGGGGGTTGGTGGGCTCGTGGCGAACACTGCTTCAGAGCATGTGTGATAAAATATGTAAGAGACAATCCCGTCTGATGTTGGTGATTGATGATTGGTTGTCATGTGATTTTAGTATCTTAGTATTGTATATTTTCGTGTGTATTTGGTTTGTCTTGTTTCATGACTTCACATATTAGTGGGTTTATTGACCCGTTGGTGATCAATAGATAAATAAATAAATAAATACTACCAATGAAATAACACACATATTCAATGCACCGAAGTTTCCTTGTCTTTGTCTTGTACAAAAAAAAATATAGACCTTTATCTTCATGGACTTCCCTCTGGAGATTACACTTTTCACTAAGTCTTGTACACATCCACTTCTTCGTATCAGTACACCAGTACAGCTTCACTGCAGTGGAGCTGCACCACTGGGAAGGAGGTCATACCCAGAGAAAAGCAAAACTAAAATAGAAGCCTTTAGCTCACTGTCGTGCAGTCCGAACAGTGCATCGTTCTTTACGTCAGCCACATATCAGAGTGTTTCTCTTTGATCAATTCAAAAACAGCCGGTGAAAAGGGCTCCACGGAAGACAAAAAAAATATACGCTGATGATCTCTCCAGTACTGTCTGTTCCAGCTTCATCCTGATCGCTGGGGTCATCTTCTCTTGGGGAATGACACTAGCGTCGCCGATGATTTTTGAGTGTGAGGAGGGGAAGGGGGGG
>JAXIVJ010014022.1:0-35616 GCA_036785665.1 Chirona hameri | reverse complement strand
AAGTTGACTCCACAGAAAGTACTGTATTATGCAAAAGTGCTATAAAATCATAAAATCTTGCCGTTGCTTTGTATCGTGGAGGTGTCAATTTTTTTAACGAAATACACCAGGTCGGTAATCATATTTTTGGCGAAGCTAAGTTCTTTCAAGGAACCCATCGGATGAGGTATCACCCATTTTCGGTGAACGATCAAAGTCGCTGTCTGCCGACCGTTCGATGCATGCATAAGTCAGACACACTTATGCTGCACAGGTGTCGGGTACTGACCTTTTGCGGGAACCAGGGAGCGACGAACGGCATCTGGAAGGTGTTGGCGTACGAGTGGAGTGTGTCGAAAGCGTCCGGGTTCACATAGCCGAGCATCAGGTGCACTCCAAGCGAGAACACCTTGTCGCAAACTGCAAACACACACCAGAACAGAAATGTTAGGCAACCAGCGAAACAAAAATACTCTTAAAAACCGTCAACAAATATATTCAGGAAGCATCAATCAGATTACCAGTGGTCGTGATAAACGATTATCTGCATAGTTCAGGCTAAAGGAGCCGTGAACACGAGACAAGTTTATTTGTGTATCTATCACCAATCGTATCTAAATATATATAACAGATATTACTGAAACTTTACTGGGTTATGTGGTATAACTATAAGAAGGCAATGGCGGAAGGATGATGTAATGTTTATTTTATGTATACGTTATGCATGCAAAATCGTCAAAAAAAATTGATGTTACTTTTCTTGTTATTTCTCAGAACCAATAGCATATCGACGCTTTGCCACGTTCACCATCAACGTATTCCTGGTCTTACGTCAACAAATACCGGCAATAACTTATGTTTCGTCCCTGCGCAACGAATGGAGAAGGCACTATTATGACACACTTTATCTTTATAAAACATGATGCTTGTGTACACACAATTATTCCATATTAATATCAGCGTAACGAGCGATGCAGCAAACACCGAGGTTTCACCCAGCTCCGACATTTCCAGGGACCAGAGCGGGGGCCGGCCACTCGGCTGTGACGTCATCAGATCCCGGGACGGGAGACAGGGGGCGGTTAACAGGGACCAGGGCGGAGGCGCCGGCCACCCAGCTGTGACGTCATCAGATCCCAGGACGGGGGACAGGGGTTAAAAGGGACCAGGGCGGATGCGCCGGCCACTCGGCTGTGACGTCATCAGATCCCGGGACGGGGGACAGGGGGCGGTTAACAAGGACCAGGGCGGAGGCGCCGGTCACCCAGCTGTGACGTCATCAGATCCCGGGACGGGGGACAGGGGGCGGTTAACAGGGACCAGGGCGGAGGCGCCGGTCACTCGGCTGTGACGTCATCAGATCCCGGGACGGGGGACAGGGGGCGGTTAACAGGGACCAGGGCGGAGGCGCCGGCCACCCAGCTGTGACGTCATCAGATCCCGGGACGGGGGACAGGGGGCGGTTAACAGGGACCAGGGCGGAGGCGCCGGCCACCCAGCTGTGACGTCATCAGATCCCGGGACGGGGGACAGGGGGCGGTTAACAGGGACCAGGGCGGATGCGCCGGTCACTCGGCTGTGACGTCATCAGATCCCGGACGGGGGACAGGGGGCGGTTAACAGGGACCAGGGCGGAGGCGCCGGCCACCCAGCTGTGACGTCATCAGATCCCAGGACGGGGGACAGGGGTTAAAAGGGACCAGGGCGGATGCGCCGGCCACTCGGCTGTGACGTCATCAGATCCCGGGACGGGGGACAGGGGGCGGTTAACAAGGACCAGGGCGGAGGCGCCGGTCACCCAGCTGTGACGTCATCAGATCCCGGGACGGGGGACAGGGGCGGTTAACAGGGACCAGGGCGGAGGCGCCGGCCACTCGGCTGTGACGTCATCAGATCCCAGGACGGGAGACAGGGGGCGGTTAACAGGGACCAGGGCGGAGGCGCCGGCCACCCAGCTGTGACGTCATCAGATCCCGGGACGGGGGACAGGGGGCGGTTAACAGGGACCAGGGCGGATGCGCCGGTCACTCGGCTGTGACGTCATCAGATCCCGGGGACAGGGGGCGGTTAACAGGGACCAGGGCGGAGGCGCCGGCCACCCAGCTGTGACGTCATCAGATCCCGGGACGGGGGACAGGGGGCGGTTAACAGGGACCAGGGCGGAGGCGCCGGCCACCCAGCTGTGACGTCATCAGATCCCGGGACGGGGGACAGGGGGCGGTTAACAGGGACCAGGGCGGATGCGCCGGTCACTCGGCTGTGACGTCATCAGATCCCGGGACGGGGGACAGGGGGCGGTTAACAGGGACCAGGGCGGAGGCGCCGGCCACCCAGCTGTGACGTCATCAGATCCCGGGACGGGGGACAGGGGGCGGTTAACAGGGACCAGGGCGGAGGCGCCGGCCACCCAGCTGTGACGTCATCAGATCCCGGGACGGGGGACAGGGGGCGGTTAACAGGGACCAGGGCGGAGGCGCCGGCCACCCAGCTGTGACGTCATCAGATCCCGGGACGGGGGACAGGGGGCGGTTAACAGGGACCAGGGCGGAGGCGCCGGCCACCCAGCTGTGACGTCATCAGATCCCGGGGACGGAGGACAGGGGGCGGTTAACAGGGACCAGGGCGGAGGCGCCGGCCACTCGGCTGTGACGTCATCAGATTCCAGGACGGGGGACAGGGGGCGGTTAACAGGGACCAGGGCGGAGGCGCCGGCCACCCAGCTGTGACGTCATCAGATCCCGGGACGGGGGACAGGGGGCGGTTAACAGGGACCAGGGCGGAGGCGCCGGCCACTCGGCTGTGACGTCATCAGATCCCAGGACGGGAGACAGGGGGCGGTTAACAGGGACCAGGGCGGAGGCGCCGGCCACCCAGCTGTGACGTCATCAGATCCCAGGACGGGAGACAGGGGGCGGTTAACAGGGACCAGGGCGGAGGCGCCGGCCACCCAGCTGTGACGTCATGAGATCCCGGGACGGGGGACAGGGGGCGGTTAACAGGGACCAGGGCGGAGGCGCCGGCCACCCAGCTGTGACGTCATCAGATCCCGGGACGGGGGACAGGGGGCATCAGATCAGGTGAACAGCGATCCGGCCCGGGACGTCGGTCATCGGACTCGGCATGCTGCAGCCCTGCCGTAAACAACTCTGTTTCAATTTCGGCGCCTCGTTCCCCGGCGGGCATCGCCAGCGTTACGACCGGCGGTGGCGACAAAGCGCCGACGGCGACACTTTCGGCGCACGCAGCGGCGCGGCGCGCCACCGGCACACCCTAATGCGGAGCGATGGCGCCAATTACGTCGCGGTGAGTGCGCCGCTCCGGAAGCGTCGCCGTCCGGCGGCAATCGTGGCGCGCCGGCGACAAACAGGCCGCACGCAGGTCGTCAGCACAAGGACGCCATCGAGGAGATGGCTGGCGATGATGGGTTTGTGTGTGTGTGTGTGTGGGGGGGGGGGGGGGGGGCTGTGTGCTTGCAAACGCATTCGTTTCATTGCTTTAGATGCTATAAATTACTTATAGGGAATTAATTAAATGTTATCAATATAAAGATATACCTAAACTGTGCAGGCTAAATTCACAGTTATTAGAGTTATTCAAAGTTATATAAACATCTAAATATAACATATCCAGTTATCTAAATACTTCAGAATTATTCCAAGCAACAGTAGTTGTTAACCCTTATCTGCCAGCTAAATGTTCTTAAACTTACGAAAAGGTAATAGAACTGTCCAAAAAAAATCAGACAAATATTGATCAATATTCCCTGTGCGCATGCGACCACATCACTTATGTAGCATAACAAGTTGAAAAATTGCACACAAGTATCAGTGCATGATATGATGCATTATAATGCGAATATAAATGCGTTATGCTATTTCTTCTTTATATCATACGTCATTTATATATGTTTTCTATGCTAATCATATAGACATCATTATTCCTCCATGTGGTAATACATGGAATACTAGTAGTTAGTACATCGTAACCATATCACAATCCTCCAGCGTTGTCTTATGGTATCATAGCAACACACAAAGCCTTGAGCTTGGTCCTATCATTTTAATACAATCTAAACCAAAAAGCTTCAACCAACAACGGCTTCTCTTGATTCTGAGGTATTTATTAGTTTAAAGTGTTCTGTCCAGTGCAACTGTGACAATATAAGCATTGTCGAAGCAACGATTCTGTACAAATTAGGCTCTGCTGGAGAGATAGAGCCGTTCGTATTCTCCAGGGTGTCGGCGTAGAAATGATTCTCGGCGATAAATTTCCACTCATGTCTAGTTTATCGGCTCGGAGGAAATAGAAGTTCACATTATGATGGGGCGGTGAACGTCACGCTTTCAACATCCCAGGAAAATCACCATATTACTAAAGGTTTCCATCAAGGAAGGAAAAGCACAAGTCTTTTTATTGACGTTTATCGATATTTTGCGCTTGGTATAAGTCGACATGAGTCACTTAAGTTAATTGGTGGTGACATAGGTAAGAGCTAGAGTGATCTAAACTATCATAGTATTGTATGCGAACACATTGCCATGTAACAGGTCCTACTTGTTCTTATTGTTGATATTATACTTTTTAGCCTTTTGCCAGCCAATCACACTGAGTGAGCATTATAAATTGCTTAGGAACGCTCTTCCCAAGATTGACCCATGCAATTTGAATATGGGCGAAGACGGCTGACAAATCGATAATTATTATAGATAGTGAATGGGTGATCTGTAACATGTCATTTTTTTAAAAAATAATACAGGGCAAAAGAAAACATAACAATGTTTCGGCTTACACTATTATTAAGGATTTGATAATAACGTTAGCCGAAAGGTTGTTCTATTTATTTAGCCCTGTATTATTTCAAAAATAATATATTTTATCATGCTACAGATCATCAACTCACTTTTTTATAATTGACACATACAAGAGTCAACAGTGAGTTAATATTTCAAGTCTTTTGGCAGCCCCTGTCATGCAAGTTGGTCTTTCAAATCCGTTTGTAGCTCCAGTTATTTGTAAGACCCATCAGTTCGGAGAAGCTCTAGTTCGGCACGGTACATGGTTTTGAAGCTGCTTAACTTGCTCTGGCTGATGTTGGGATACAATTATAATCACTTGATAGTAGGCCTTTTAAATGTTATGTGACCAATGTTTTATTTGGTGGACTTTCTGCCGTCTTGTGTAGCCGAAGTTATCAAGTAACGATATACGAGTATTGCAACTGGACCTTTTGTAATACAAGATGAGACCAGCCGATAAGGCACTACCTGATGCATAATTAGTCTACATAATTAGTGTATTGGTCTACGTGATGCGTGATGCATAATACCTGCGCATGACCGGGGTCTCATCCGAACGCCATTGACCGGGGGGGGGGGGGGGGGGGGCAATATTGCCTCCCCTCGTTATCTCCGGAACCAATGATCGTAGCGAGACGTGCAAGGCGGCATTCGAAAGCTCTCAATGATACGCATGTTAAGGTCACACATCAGGTCAAGGTGGGGTAAAAGGGCAAAATAGAGGCATTTGAGTATATGGACCATACTTTCCATCAAAGCCTTTGATTGCGACCATGTTCAACCAAAGTGCTCCCAAAGGTATAATACACATCCCGTATGCGCTAAAGTGAGATTGTTGGCAAAGGTCAAGGTCAAGCAAGGTCAGGTCACAAAAGGTCACTATGCGCAGAATATTTTCGAAAGTCATGCGACACATGTTTTATGGTCTATTTTACACGTATAGTTCGAAAGTGATAGTCATCTTACCATCTGACCTCATTTAACCCGGCATTGGCTAGGGGGGGGGGGGGGGCGTTTTTCGACCCCCCCCCCCGCTTCCTGACAAATTTTCGCAATAGTTAAAAAATCAATAGCGCTATCGACGTGAAACTTCGGTTACCTTCTCCTACATCAATTTTACGTCTTCTGTGCAAAAATGAAGCAATTTCGTCGAAAACACGAGATATAGCTAATTTAGTGACGTCACTACACACGAGTTTGACGAAAAAATCAGCAAAACTTTAACAGACCGTACAAATGCCATATTTTGAGCAAAATGCAATACAAAAACGTCTAAAGAAAGCAAATGGCAAGAGCTACAAAATGGCGATCTCGGATATTCGAAAAGTTTGGTTTTTGACTCATTTTTTCCTTAAAAAATGCCCTAAAAATAAATAAAAACATAAAAAACGGAGCATATGTTAGAGAACCACATGTGGAAAATATTCAAACCAAATTTAAAAGCAATATCTTTATTTTTGACTGACTTATGGCTCCCTAAGTATGAGTAACTCATGACGTTATATTTTGAAATTGCGTTTGGTTTGCTTTTAGTAACCAGATACAAACAAAAAGTGCAAGCACTGTATTTCTGAGACAAAAGCGGTCTAGAAACATGCCCTTGTCATTTAGATATATCAATTTTAAATTTTGACCTTATGTCACCTGGCCATGACCTGAGCTTGACACCTAAGGTCTGGATATACGACGGGTGTTTTTCGTTTTTTTTAATGAGTTTTCTCTTCGGCTTTTATATTGTTTTCATCATCAATAAATTCATCCTTGCCATTGAACTGTATAGCGTCGTCCACACGGGAGAAAAACGTTTTTATTAAAAAAGCGAAACAAAATATAACGTGGAGTCAGTACTTAACTTTACTTAAATGAAGTCAGATGGTAAAATGACTATCACTATCGAATTATACGTGTAAAATAACCCATAGAACATAAGTTGCATGACTTTCGTAGATATTTTGCGCATAGTTACTTATGTGCCATGACCTTGACCTTGACCTTTTCCAACAATCTCACTTTAGCTCAAGCGGGATATATATTATGCCTTTGAAAGCACTTTGGGTGATCATGGTTGTAATTGAAGGCTTTGGATGGAAGTATGGTCCATACACTCAAATACCTCGATTTTGACCTTTGAGCTGACCGTGACCTAACATGTGACCTCAATTTGAAACTTTCTAGTATGTTTTAGATGTGTCTCATTGAGAGCGTTCGAATGTCGCCTTGGACGTCTCACTGCGATCATTGTTTCGGAAGATAACCAGGGGGCGGGCGAAAAACGCCCCCCTCAGCCAATGACTTTCGGCTGAGACTTTCTCCAGCCAATGCGGGATAAGGGAATGTTTCACCTTTCTGAAAGTTGTCAAATATACGCTGCTTGTAGTATAAAATATGAAGTAAGTGCTGCTGAAAACGATGGGGATATTTTTTTCAGTCGAAAAGTCACTTAACTTTATACAAATTAAGTCTTTAGATTTGGGCGAATGACGTCATTATTGAGCTATAGACCGCTGCTGATTGGCTTACAAAGTGGGATTGGCTGAAAAGGTGGCTGTTAGCCAGCGACTACCAGCTTGGAATCATTTTGCAAATGGTAAGTTGAATTGCAAAAAAAAACATTAAGTTTTGGGAAAAATTACCTCAGTAAGTTGGACCTTTCAACAACGGCCCAATATAATGGCTATCTCAGTTTAAAACTAATACAAAAGTGATACATTCCCTATAAGTGAATTTAGTGTTAACCCTCGCCCTACCGGAGCCTTTTTCACCTTCGCCCTACGGGGGGGGGGGGGCTGGCAGGCCCCCCTGTTAACTTCCAAACCAAGCAACTTACAGCAATGCGGTAAGAACCAGCATGTTACCTGTCATGAGAGAAATATAGCAGTATGCGATTTTTAGGTTTCAGGTCAACGGGTGACCTTCCAGGTCAAGACCTTGGATTTGCCACGTCCAGAACAGCGATTTTGCTCTTCAGAAAACCTCAAAATTATCAATTGATAAATGTAAATAAAAAGGCATGTTTCTAGACCAGCTTTGGCTCAGAAATACAGAAAATGTAATTATTTGTTCATATCTTGTCAAAAAAGTTTAAAAAAGTTATTAAAAAATAACGTCATGAGTTTCTTACACTTAGGGAGCCATCACTCAGTCAAAAATGAAGATATTGCTTTAAAATTTGGTATGGATATTGTCCATACACAGTTCTCTCACATATATTCCGGTTTTTGAACATCTTGGGAATTTGTGATTTTGTGGGGATTTTTCACACACAAAAAAAATTAGGAGACAAATACCAACAAAATTAGAAAATCCGAGATCGCCATTTTAAAGAAAATGGCATTTTGTATCTTTGGAAAAATGCGTTTGAAATTTTCTCTAAAACTCTGTTTTCTACCATTTTTCAAATATTTATCGTTTTTCCACCAACATGACGTCATCAAAGCATGATTATCTCACAAACTACTTAACCAATTTCAATACAAATTTTACAGCATACGTATAAGTTTTGAAAACTCAGCTACCGAAAATGTCAGCAAGATACACCGCATGTGTTAACAGTTATTCAAGAAAAACCTCAGGGGGGCCTGTCAGGCCCCCCTGAGGGCGGTAGGGCGAGGGTTAAAGAAAACAGTTCACCTTTAACATGGGGTTTTGAGTTGAGATAGCGAAGTTGTACTCCATGCTCGAAAATGGACTTGAGAAGCTTTCATATCTTCATAGAAACCCCTTAATTAATTAAAATTGGCTTACCGGAGTCCTAGAAGCCGGGACGAGTATCCGTCGTGGGCTCCCATCGCTGATTGGCTGATTTGACGTATGATTATGACGTATGGCTTGGGGACTAAGTATTATAAGCATTGACATATATAGCGCTGGACAAGAACATGCTGTTTCAGTATCTTATTCCCTTCATTGCATGAATGAACTTTGAGAGATATATTGCTAAAATCGTCTATAAACACTTTTCTCAGCAATATTCTTAGAGAAATTATACGTCACGCACGCGCCGATGTCCTGATTTTGCATTAATTCACTCCATTCAGAGGAGAACACCTGAATTGGAACCAAATAACTGACATTATAATTGTATTTTTCCGCGTTCATATCTATTTTTATGGCTTACTGGTAACATGATAATTCATTGCTAGCTTCTCTCAATCATTTCTGAGATTTGTTAAAGGTGGACTGTTTCCTTTAAGCTCAGGTCAAGTTCAGGTCACATATGGTCAAAATGTGAAATTGATAAATTTAACTAAAAATGGCATGTTTCTAGACCAGGTTTGTCCCAGAAATACAGTGCTGGCATTTATTGGTCTGTATCTGGTCACTAAAAGACAAAAAAAAAACGCAATTAAAAAATATGACCTCATGAGTTACTCATACTTAGGGAGTCATAAGTCTGTCAAAAATAAAGATATTTATTTGAAATTTAGCTTAGGTATTGTCCATATGTGGTTCTCCAACACATATTCAGTTTTTTTAATGTTGGGAAATTTTGATTTTTAGGGCATATACACAAATAGTTTTGAGGATTTTTGAGGGTCCAAAACCAAAATTTTCACAAATCCGAGATAGCAATTTTATAGCCCTTGTCATTTGCTATCTTCTGGAATTTTGTATTGCATTGTTCTCTAAAAAATGTTCTTTTTTACGGCCTGTTCAATTTTAGCTGATTTGTTCGTCAAACTCGTGTGTAGTGACGTGACGTCACTAAATTGGCTATATCTTTTTAAAAAAATACGAAATTGCTTCATTTTTGCACGGAATACGTACAGTTGATGTAGGAGAAGGTACCTCAAGTTTCGCGTTAATAGCGCTATTGGTGCTTGAGCTATTACGAAAATTAGTCAGGGGGCAATATTCCCCCCCCGGTCAAGCGCCGTTAAGAGCAGAGGCTAATTCCACAAAGCAAAAAAGTTTGTAATTGCAAAGAATTTCTTTGTTATTGCAAATATTTTTTACCCATGTTTGTAGTTTGGATTTCACAAAACTTCAGGGCAGTAAATCTCAATTCACTATTTACAAACTAGTTTACAAAGATCTTGTTTGTAGAATTGTTTGCAATTGCACATGTTCTATTTCTCAAAGGTTGACGGAGGTGAGGAAATGTTTGCAATTATAAACTTGTATTCCAGTGGGTCAGAGGTTCGGAATTTCAGAAACTGCATTGATAGTTGACGTTGTTTTACTGTTGAAGTTATTTTCTTGGTGAGGTTGTTACATTGCCCAGGTTGTTAAGGTAATAGTTTAGTTTATACATAGCTATAGCTGCCGGAAGAAGAAGAAAAAATCCCGAGAAATTATCATAGGAATCACCAGCATTCAAAGTACACTGCACCTTACCGATTGCGCTATGATGTGAGGGGAGCCTCCGCGCGGAGAAACCGCATGGCGATAGAATTGCAGCGGTCAACGATGTCTTGTGCAATGTGCAGTGAACCTTCTTTCTTTATGACGTAGGAAATCGGCTAGGTTAGGTGAAAAAATGGTCGTGAAATTCAACTATCTTTCTTTTGAGAGTAGTTCTGTTGTTATCATTATGCTCCGTGACCCGGTAAATGGGCAAATTCTGCCTACTCTAATTGCTTACCAAGATGTATTTTTACAGTCCGAGGTTGTATTCCGATGAAATGTTAATTAAAAGATAATTCTTCCTATAATTAATTTTATTTTGAATACAAAAATAAAACACAATGTAAATATTTGGTAAATCAATTAGTTAACAATCAAATTATTTGTCATTAGCATCAACTTTAATACAAACGTTCTTGATTTCAAATTTTCTGCTATACTAAGATTTGTGTTTACAATTTTCTTTACAATCGGTAATTCAGAGGTGGTGAATGTTTGTAAAATAGCTTTTTGTGAGGTTTGCAATATTTTCTTGCGTTTGTAATCGCAAACATGTGTAATTACTAACTTCTTTGTGAAATTGGCCTCTGATTGAGAATCTCAATTTTAGATGTTAAGTGACATAGGTAAATGTGTTGAAATTGTACCCGCGTTACACCGGTAAAATGGATAATAATGTGCAGAAGTTAATTTAACACTGATGTACCATTTAGCATTAGCATTAGCATAGGTATGGATAACTAGCCACTGTTATTACCAATACAACTTATGAGACACTTAGCCTGGTTAACCCTATTTGTAACAGGGGGGGCGGATTCCGCCCCCCCCCCTCATGTTTTTCGCAGATATCTCCAGAACGGCTGGGAGCAGGCCCATGAAATTTTAGGACTTTTCATAGAATTGAACTCCGCATTTGGAGTCAAAATTTTGAGTTCTTAACTTGAACAGAGGCGGTCCCAGGGCACAGTTTTGGGTGGGTTCGGAGGCGACATTTGGCGAAAATACGGAAATGCGATCTTCACGGTTTCTTCCTAACTTCATCAAGTATGAAGGAGTTACATCGGCTTACCGTGATTGCAACAAGTGCAAATTAGATGATGTTAATGAAATATCATACAAAATTGCATGGCAGAGGCGGTTTCAGGGGCTTGAAAAGGGGGGGAGGTTTCCAGGAAGTATTCAATGCTTGGCGGGAAGCCAATAGAGCAATGTAAGGGGCATTCATAGCTATCAAGATGTAAAAGATAGCTTCTGCTTCCATTATTTGCATAATTTATTACATATAGAGTTTCAGGGGTGTGTTCAGGAACATGAAAAGGGGGGTGACTGGCATGGTGATGACGATATGCCAGCGATAACGGCGCAATATACGTTTAGCTTATAATAATATATGCACATATGAGACCAGAAAAGGGAATAAAGTCATTTTTTTGCAGAGGCGCGCTCAGGAATGGAAAAAGGGGGTCATATTATTGCAAGGAAACTAAGAGGCATGGGCGTACAATGACATATCATACTGCAGTTTTCGGATGAAACACGCACCACAGGCTACTCTACGAACGAGTATAAGATAATAGGCGAGTCCAGGTAGGGTAAAAAGGGGGTAAGCAATGTTAATTGAAGTTGTAAGTGAAATAGTCACTGTTGACAAGTTAGTATCATAATAGCGGATAATATACTTATCAAAAGGTCTTGCGCCGTCCTAGTTTGGATCCTGGATACGCCTATGATGAAGTACAACATGCAAAAAGGAACTATCTATGATCAGTAACATATTTATAGTGCTGGGTAGCAACTTGTCTGCGGTTAATATTTTTCCCAATTTTACCCCCCTTTTCACTAACCTGGTACCGCCTATGGCAAAAAATATGATTTATAACTGTTTTTTCTAATGTTTCAATCACATACCATTTCATTTATCAAAAAAACAACATCAAAAAATGGTTTTATTACGCATTTACTTCACCCCCATATTGAGTGACCTGCACACGCCTATGATTTTTGAATTTTCAAACGTCACCGTTATATATCAAGTTCCGATTAAATCTCTATCGATTCCTATTAGTTGTGTTGAAATCGGTCGATAAACATGAAAGCTATGTTGGATCAAAAATACCACTAAAATTTGTAGTTTTTGCCCCCCTGTTGCCCCCCTATCCCAAATTTATATTTTTTTTTATTATTTATAAATGTAGATCGTGTTGAGGGGAACCAAACACCGTTTCATTTGTGAAAATCGGACGGGTAGATCTCGAGATCTCCGGGGGGGGGGGGGCGGAATCCGCCCCCCCCCCTGTTACAAATAGGGGTAGCCAGGAGCCTGTTACAAATAGGGTTAAATCATGCAATCAAAAGGACATTTTTTCCTTCAGGACATATCTAACTTCAGAAGCAGTAGCAAAGGTATGCAAGTCGCTTTTATTTGTATAGAGATATTCTGTAGCACCAAATGATAAACATTTGATAGTTCGCTCACTCAGACACCGCCTACTCATGTCTTGTCCTCCGTAGCTTAGCTGATAAGAAGGCACATCTGAATCCATTTGAATACTGATTTAGCGGGGCGTTAGAATCGGCTAGGCTTCGAGTTCCGATCCTAGGCATTGGCCTCGACTGGTCTTCGCAGGAAGTTCCTGCTTAACAATAACCTGTGCTATAGGGAACCTATAAATACCAAAGGTTTGCACAAACGAGTACAATTGCCATATGCAATTGTGCCATCTATGCCCGTAATAGTAGAATAGTGTCAAGTTTTAAAGAGTTTCGGCAGCTATGAACATACCTCGCATACCTCCAATGCCTATACTACGATTCACCACATTCCGAACCTCATTTGATCAACCCAGTCAATGGCCTCACCCAATGTCGCCGCAGTAAGGGTCTCGATTCTTTGAGCAGCTTCATAAATCTTTTGGGTAATTCTGCCGCGGTCGTGCTGCGGTCGTCGTAATTTGTCTTAGCCGCGCCGTTTCGTCTCCGAGAGCGCGCCGCCATCGCCGGCCAAAAGTCGGCCCTGGAGAGCCATCGCCAGACCGGAGTGGAACTAATCCGGTCGCCCGGTTTCCAAACACTGGACGACCGGCGCCGAAAGGTCAGGCCACCCACGAGCTGAAACAGCGTGTGATGCCTGACCTGAGGCCTTCGGGTAATGGATCGCTTGGCTATTGCGAGATCTCATGACATCTTTTAAATATAAGTGGAATCCAAACTATTTCATTTTAATTATAAAAAGAAGACTTCTATGAATTGGTTAAACACATCTCAGCTTCTTTAACTTGATCCAATTTGCTGGTACCTAGCACAGTCCACACAATAATTTACAATCCGTCTATATTGTCCATAACTCGTTAATCTGATCACCTGCACTCCGCGCTGGCTACACTGGTAAATCTGGTCCACCGTACTCCACTCTGGTTACACTGGTAAATCGAGTACACGTACTCCACTCTGGCTACACTGGTAAATCTGGTCCACGTTCTCTGTCTCTGGCTACACTGGTAAATCTGGTCCACCGTACTCCACTCTGGCTACATTGGTAAATCGAGTCCACGTACTCCACTCTGGCTACACTGGTAAATCTGGTCCACCGTACTCCACTCTGGTTACACTGGTAAATCGAGTCCACGTACTCCACTCTGGCTACACTGGTAAATCTGATCTCCTGCACTTCACTCTGGCTACACTCCATCCAGCCGACCAATATCACTGCCAAACGAAATCACTGACGCAACGAAACCCGAGCATGACCACCATCGATCGGTTTTCAGAGAAAACACGGACTGTTTTCCTGCGGTCGCCTCCGCTCCAAAATGGGCCCCGATCGCCGGTGGTCCTGACCAGAGTGTTTACACGGGAGACGATAGCCGCTCCCAGGTGAATCAGCTAGCTCTTGCTGGCTGATTTCCAACCGGACGACTCTGTTCTCCCCTCACTGATTTGACTGACTTCCAACCAGACTGCAGTGAATTGACTCAATCCCTCCGCCTGACTTCCAAAGTCCGCCCTGTTTTCAATGCCGGCGTCTTCAATCCACCGTTTCTACTGAGTTTGAGTCAGATCGCTTTGTCTTCAATCCGCCGCTCCGACTAACTTCCAATCAGGCTGTCCCTCACTCATTTCACCGTTTCGGCTGACTCTCAACCTGATGACACTGATTTCACTCTACCACTCCGACTGACAGGTCCGGCTGCCCTTTCCCCAGCCTACCACTCTGACTTACAACCAAGCCGTCTGTCTTCGCTCCACTGATCTGAGTGACTCCCAATCAGGTCATCTTGACCTTACGCTACCGCTCGATACCAGCGTCCTCGTTTGTCGTCCATTTGTTCATTTGTGATCAGGGTTCGAGGAAGCTGTTGCCAGCTGTTGGTGAGCCGACGAGCTACTGAGACGATTTTCTCAGCACTGCGATTATCAGATTAAATAATGGAGAGGCTCTGTCAGGTTGTATGATATACGCACGAAGCTAAACCTTGAGCCCAGCTGTCTGCATTAGGTGTTGAGCGAGCTGAGATACATACGACCAATTGATAACTCGCATATGACACAGAAATATGCTCTTTTTCCATGACTTAGAGAAATAATAATTAAATAGTGGGTAGATCAATGACACACGTGTCTAATTTCTTACCAACATTGACATGGGTGACTGGCAGAAATATCCAACTTCCGTGAGTCAGTTTTAAGAACATCGTGGGCTACCACGGACTAAGTGCACTCAGTCCGATCATCATCACACGCTGTGGCCGCATGTCTGACATCTGCGCTGCTCGACCGGAGACATCCGTCTTTGTTGAGTCTCGGCGTTTCCATGAACTTACTGCTAGTCAGCAATAAACTTTGATATCTGGATATAGTAGCCTTGGTGACAGCAAAACGTCATCTTTAATGCAAATTCATGCTTATTTTGATACTCGGAGACTTGGTTGGTGAGATGGATTTCTGAAAAGACGAGCAGCGTGCTTGATTACCGGCCCTTGTGGCACCGAAGCCAGATGACTGGATAGGTAGGCTGTACCGCATAACTGAGCAGGCTTACGGTACACTCTACCTTCCAGGTTCCAGTCGAAAGACCTTGTTTTGATTCAGGCCCAGATGAAAATTGTTAGATTTTCGTTTCAAATAATATCTTTGTGAATTATTTTGGGCTTGAATGTTTTGCAGTTTTACATATAGTACAAATCAAGGCACTCTTTTCTCCTGTTAAATAGTGCCTATATGAGAAGAGTTACCTTTCATTAATTCGGCGTGAATTTTGCCTCATTTTCCGCCACTGACGTCGGACGTGTCGACAAAGGCCATGCGTCACAATCGTCGACACGCCGCTGCGTCCGGCGCGACGAGCGTCGCCTTTGAGCGGCCGGCGCGCCACAGAGCGCCAGCAAGCCGTGATCTAATACCGGGCGCGGCTCAAAGGCCGGTTTAACTAGGTTCCGGGTGGCCGCACTGCAGCAGCCGGGCTCGGCTGATTTATGGGGCGACGGACGGGGAGCGGCGTGCCGAACCACCTGCCGTGCCGCCCACACAGGGCAGCCACACCGCCTCCCGATGGACAGGTGCTGACCGTACCACCTGCCGTGCCGCCCACACACAGAGCAGCCACACCGCCTCCCGATGGACAGGTGCTGACCGTACCACCTGCCGTGCCGCCCACACAGGGCAGCCACACCGCCTCCCGATGGACAGGTGCTGACCGTACCACCTGCCGTGCCGCCCCATACACAGGGCAGCCACGCCGCCCCCCGATGGACAGGTGCTGACCGTACCACCTGCCGTGCCGCCCACACACAGAGCAGCCACACCGCCTCCCGATGGACAGGTGCTGACCGTACCACCTGCTGTGCCGCCCACACACAGAGCAGCCACACCGCCTCCCGATGGACAGGTGCTGACCGTACCACCTGCCGTGCCGCCCACACACAGAGCAGCCACACCGCCTCCCGATGGACAGGTGCTGACCGTACCACCTGCCGTGCCGCCCACACACAGAGCAGCCACACCGCCTCCCGATGGACAGGTGCTGACCGTACCACCTGCCGTGCCGCCCACACACAGAGCAGCCACACCGCCTCCCGATGGACAGGCACGGGGTGGATAACTTCAGGCTCTGTAGTCTATCTTCCGCATGTGATGCATGCTGTCTTCTCTCTGTGCATGTGTCCCTTGTGACAACGAACAATGCTTTGGTCACGAGTAGTTAGTATTCAATCAAGTACTAGGACGCAAATAGCAGCAACCATAATGTTTCTATGCATGGTGGTTGAGTACTGAGTACTCCTAAAATATGCTTCCTCATTCATTAGGTACATGAATACCATGACTTATGTGATTGCTGTCTACAATGAGTGCTCTGATTGAATCAGTAGCAATGCTCTCATAGTAATTACTTCTCTTGGGAGTAACTCAGGAAATTGATCAGTTATACACTATAAGCACCATTCTAACGACTGCAGAAAGCAGCATGACTTTTCGCTGCACAAGCGTTGCTAACGAAAAATAATCCACATTTTACAAGTGGGTGCTAGTTATACTAGTCATGGACATAAAAAAACAGTGAACTGGCTCATTATTAATTTTCTTTTCAGAGTCATTGTTTCCCAGGTAGATAATAATATGTATTGTCTTTGAGCTAGCTGGAGGTCAATCAAATAAAAGTACCTCTCGAAAGAGAAAACATTTTTTTTGGTTAGCTTTTCTCATCTTTCCCACATTTTAAGCCCGCATCTGCATGAATATGCAGATGCGAGCTTCACTATCATTTGCAATTATATTGTCCACCGTCCACCGTCCACCGTCCACCGTCCGCCGTCCGCCGTCCGCCGTCCGCCGTCCGCCGTCCGCCGTCCGCCGTCCGCCGTCCGCCGTCCGCCGTCCGCCGTCCGCCGTCCGCCGTCCGCCGTCCGCCGTCCGCCGTCCGCCGTCCGCCGTCCGCCGTCCGCCGTCCGCCGTCCGCCGTCCGCCGTCCGCCGTCCGCCGTCCGCCGTCCGCCGTCCGCCGTCCGCCGTCCGCCGTCCGCCGTCCGCCGTCCGCCGTCCGCCGTCCGCCGTCCGCCGTCCGCCGTCCGCCGTCCGCCGTCCGCCTTCCGCCTTCCGCCTTCCGCCTTCCGCCTTCCGCCTTCCGCCTTCCGCCTTCCGCCTTCCGCCTTCCGCCTTCCGCCTTCCGCCTTCCGCCTTCCGCCGTCAACCGTCCGCCGTCCGCCGTCCGCCGTCCGCCGTCAGCCCGTTCGGCCGTTGTTCGTCGGCCTATTAGATAAATTAGCTGGCCTAATCGGACGGGCAAGGGAGAATTCATCCATTGGTCCGGCTGAGGCCGACGAGCGCTGATGGCGATTGGAGTGGACAGTGATGGGCGCGGGCGCGAGCCGGGCCTGGCCTGGCTGCGAGGCTGCGCTGGCGTGCAGCGGCGTCCCTCGTCAGATGACGCATCCAGCAACACACGGTGTCTGGGCAGGGGGCCATGCCACCGACCCCCGGCCGTTCACTTACCGCTAGCTGTGTCCGTCATATCAACTCTGACATTTGACCGTCAGAAAACGGTCACTTGAGCCGTCATGTGCAGACAATCCCATTAACCATCGTGAGTCAAACCAAGATGTCGCATCACCGAACCATTCGTCACCAGCATGTCCTACTATCCCCTGTTCATCTGCAGATCACCCCACCAACCCCTGGTCATCTGCAGACTACCCCACTAATAGGCCCTCATCAGCCCGCCCCAATAACCCTGCCCGTGGTCCAGCTGCGCCTCAGTACCATGCCGAGAGGCCCACGAGCCAGGGTAATGGAGGGCGCAAATGCGGCGGAGCACACCCTAGAATGGCTGCGGAAATGACACTTTGATATGGTTGGAGTATTTGCACTAGATGATATGAGCGACCAGTGTTCTCCGAATGGTATTTGGTGTTATCCGTGTACCACATATATTGCAGTTGCTTCTTGACAAGGATGTTTGATTCACTTTGCACCGCGCTTTACAATGAAGTTAACGAGTATATTCGAACAACAGACAGTACGATCGGGTTATACCATTTTAAACATAGCCCGATCGTAATGTCTGTTGTCTTAAAGACTTGAGCTCTTAAACACTTGAATGGTCCATAGAAGAACATACAGTGAAAATTGGCATTGTCAAATTGTTTTGTATACTTTGCTGAGTGAAATTCAACGCATTTATAATGCGATATGAAATTAACGCGACACTCCTTTCACTCATGCCCTTGATAAGTCCCGTCATTCCTACCATGCTTCCCTGACACCATCTATGCGCTCTTACAGCAAAGCACACGAATTACAACGCCTGCTGTCTGTGTGGCCTATTATATAAATTAGGCGAGCGGCGAGCCCAGTGCACGCCTGCATCAGACGACCTCAGTGTTAGTCACACTCCCCAGTCCGTCTCGGTGGACCATCCAGGCCACGAGATAATTCCCGTTCTCCGCCAAGCCAACTTTGACCAAAGGCCAGATCACACACGGGATTGCCAGGTTAGTTTAACTCAATGTGTCATCATCAAACACGAGCCAAAAGTTAGCCGCCTCAGAATTCCGCGCAGGAGTAATTACATTGGTCCTCCTTAGAGACGGATTCATGAACACTGGATCAGGATCAATACGACCCAGAAGTGTGGACTGTGTAAAGCACTTTTCATGCGGGGACTACAGTGCCCTTGCGAGAATGCGTGAACGTAAAAACAGGGCAATCCGCGAGTTGGCTGACTATGATATTCGACATCGAGCAGCGGCGCCGGAAGAATCCCTAGTTGGTTTGCAAAGAAACGTGGGAGGCCTAGTTTCCACTTTGAGTCATCTAACCTTTTGAGTGTTAACTTCTTCTTGCAAAGATGTAGTATTCTCAGGTGGGCAACATCATTAACGAATTCTTTATTTCACACACTTGTGTCTGCTACTTCACGCTGGCCATCCTTGAAAAGGGCATGTTGACATTAAACTGTTGTAATGTAACCTAGGATGAACATATGCAGAATGAAAGCAGCTGAGTAATTACATTGGTCCTCCTTAGAGACGGAGACCTCCGTGGGTCTCACGGACCTTAGACCTCCGTGGGTCCCACGGCGAAAAACACGGAGGAGTGTTATGAATATATGTTAACAATATTTTTGATTTCCTGCGAAGTTTATACAAATAAGTACTACAAATGGTAAGAGAAACGAATATACCATGACTGCCAAAGACCCTGCAGCAAGGTCAGACAAGAATAAAATACCCACGTCACTAGATCGAGATTCACAAGACGCTGTTTCATTTCAACGGATACCAAATTGCGTTCCAACTGCTCTTGACGTGACGTGCAACCCGCGAGTTTCCCGTACCGTTAACTAACGAGCCCATGCATCGTCATCAATCGCGCGGCGAGACGTTTAATCGGGCAGATTGCAGGTCAGCGCAGATGCAGATTGATAACCGTCCGCCGAGGTTTCGGCCTGGTGCCGACCGCCCCGACAACGTCTAATTGCCTCCCAATAGATGAGCGGAGCGCCTCATCAAGCCAGCCGGCTGTTCAGCGAGGTACGCCCCACTGAATACCATCCTATAGGATGTTGAACAAATGAGGCCAGATTGCCCGCCGCCGGGATGGGCTTGATAAGGTTTGGTGATGGTGAATTGAGCCGGTCGAGTATGGTATTAGACGGCATAGGCAGCGAGTGGTGTCTGTGGGGTACCGAGTTACCTCCAAAGACGCACACGGACTTCCGCATCAGGGCTGTTGAAAGGAGGCGTCCAATATCTATTATAGCTTAAATGATTCAGATTACCGCGCCGTGGGGAAAATTGACAAAGAGAATAGGCCGTTTTGCTAATATATTTTGGAATGCAAAAGTGTAACATGTAAGGGACAAATGACACTTTCCGTAAGTATGTTCCATTAACTGCCACTTGTCCGATCACATACTTGTCCGATCACTTGTCCGATCATATTTGCCACTTGTCCGATCATATTTTGTACGTTACTTTTGAATTTATAATTTACCTACAGCTCCAGTCATGATTGGCAGCTGTTAGTAGGGTAATGTTCATGAAATATGATAGTTGATAGTTTTAATGTAGGCTAGTTTTTATGCCACGGTTGCACTGCTATGACATTTGATACCAGTTCCTCAACAGCCGTTTTCACGAAGGATTTTGCGTTTGGGGCGATTGGGGCGATTGGGGCGATTGGAGTGATTGGGGGCGTTTCGGGTAAATGGGTTTATAGCTCGTAAGAACACGGCTTTTCCAATTGATTTTTGGTATCAATCGCAACTTCATGAATTAATGCATTTTTCTGGAAATTCCATTTTAATGATACAACCATAGTTTACTTAAAATTAACGATTTTATCTTAAACTAGCTCTGGTGTTGCCAGACGGCTGGGGTGTTTGTGAGACGCCATCTTGCTCAATTCCCGTAACTGGTTGGTTTGGGAAATGGTCATATTTTGCAACGACATGGTTTTCAGGAATAATAGCTTATTTCAATGAAAACTAGATGAATTAGTCCATTCATATTTTCAGTCATATTCACTTTTGAAAGCAAGGATTAATGATAATTAGCGATTTCGTTTTGATCATTTGTTGTAAGATGACGGGAATGCTGGCTCCGGCTCTGCGCTGGCTCTGCACAGGTGCCGCCGCCCGGTCACCATGGCGACGGGACGGCCGGTCGCCTGACGTCACGTTGCACACGTGGCTCCAGCGCAATTTGAGACGGTTCAACAAGAAACAATAAATCACCTCCAACAAAATACTTCATTAAGTTATTTCTGACTAACTGTTAAATCGTGCTGCTGCTCACGTGGGAGTTGCGTGTTGGCTGCCGGTGTCTTGTTGCGGGGACCCCCTGCTGGATCTCGGCCGCGCGGCGAAGGGTTCTTCGTTGCGTGGCTGATTTGGCGGGGGATTTCTGCGATGGGACGCCGATGGTTGATGTGCGGTTTTGCGTTGGCGGCGGCATGTTTCCCTGCCAAACCAGTCAGAAATAACTTCCTGACTAACTGTTAAATCAAGTTACTGCTGACGCGGGAGTTGCGCGTTGGCTGCCGGTGTCTTGTTGCGGGGGCCCCCTGCTGGATCTCGGCCGCGCGGCGAAGGGTTCTTCGTTGCGTGGCTGATTTGGCGGGGGATTTCTGCGATGGGACGCCGATGGCTGATGTGCGATTTTGCGTTGGCGGCGGCATGATTCCCTGCCAAACCAGATCACACGCCGATGCTGCGCCGCGGTGCGGTGGCTGCTGCGCTGCGGTGCAGTGTCCGCTGCGCTGCGGTGCAGCATGTTAAATTATGTTAAAATCACGTTGCTGCCGACGTGGGGTTGCGGGTTGGCTGCCGGTGTCTTGTTGCGGGGCCCCCCTGCTGGATCTCGGCCGCGCGGCGAAATTCGTTGCGTGGCTGATTTGGCGGGGGATTTCTGCGATGGGACGCCGATGGTAGATGTGCGGTTTTGCGTTGGCGGCGGCATGATTCCCTGCCAAACCAGTCAAAAATAACTTTCTGACTAACTGTTAAATCACAGATGCCGATGCTGCGCTGCGGTGCGGTGGCCGCTGCGCTGCGGTGCGGTGCTCACTCCACTGCGCTGCGGTGTGGTGTCCGCTGCGCTGCGGTGCAGTATCCACCCTGTCAAACTTCTTTACACTAGTCCTGTTTACATAGCGCTAAAAAAAATCCACTAAATTTCAGATAAGTTCTGTGTAACGAGACTTTTCAGCTTTTTATCTATAAATTCTCTATACACAAAAGGCTTGCTTTATAAGTTCAAAAGCTATTCTCCAAGCAGGATAATATACACAAAAAACATTTTATATTTCATTGCTTACATTTTCTAATCAACACCTAAAAATAAAACACTCTCTGATCGAAAATAACTTATTTGCATACAACTATTTTTCTGAGGGTACTGATATTTGAATGGATGTTCGGTGTTTCGTTCCCGTGTTATCCCCAGAATATGTCTGCATATCTTTAAATATGGTCCTGTATCGCAAAAAAAAATGACGATGTGCTGCCAAACTTTTTTCCTATATGTCATTCCACATGAAAATTCTGTCAGATTCCGCATGCTCTCGACTAATCAGCTCTCAGTGCATCAGAAGAACATGGTAGGCAAAATCGGCGCACTTATATAATTACAAATGTAGTAGAGCTTTTTGCAAGGGTATATGACAAGGCGTTGTGTGCTTTTTTTGTTTCTTTTTAATGGTTTATTAATTATTATTTATAAAAGTGCGTGCTTCTTATGGTGGGAAAATTCGAAGTATCAAGGTAAGCGATATATGTACATCATGAAGAGGTGAAGGATCATGTTCATCAATTTTTGTTTAGTCACAGACTGGATATTGATTCATTTTTTTTTGGAATGATTCAATCATGATTCGTTTAATGTGTTTGATGGTTATTTTTGCCATGATGAATGCGAATAAGTAAACAGGGATGATCAATAACATGGCAGTAATGTTTATTTTATATATAAAAGGTGAGAATAAGGAATAAGCTTTCAACGTTGTGGCATCGTCAGATTCATTTTTTTTACATTTGAAAGTTAATCAAAAGTTGCATGTGCTCTTTTGTCCAAGAAAATGTCCTATTCAAGAAGGCTAAGTATTCTAAATCAAACAATATCATGCATTGAACAGCCGTTAAGTTTGGTACATGATGTGACGATGCTGTAACAGTGAAAGCTTATTCCTTATTCTCGCCTTTTATATATAAAATAAACATTGCTGCCATGTTATTGATCATCCTTGTTTACTTACAATCATGATTCATTTTGGAATATGAATGATTCAATCACCGTTTGATTCACAGACACAATTTTTAGAATTGATTCCTTCCGATTCAAAGAATCAAAACCAATATTTCAAAATATAATGAGAATAAGGTAAATATTTTACAAAGAAAGCAGAAGTATGAATCACGAGTTATTTATGTATTTTTTCTTGCAATTAATGTATTAACCAGCTAGATAAACACTGGACCATAGCACTATACTCACCGTTCCAATCAGCATAAGTGGGCACCAAAGTTAAAATACATTTAATGTCTAGGGCTGTGCGGTGTGCTGTGCTGTGCCCTGCCACCCTGCCCTGAATATTGTATTAACCTTTATTTTTCCATTTTGCTTGCAGAAGATGCTCTGGAAACTGTCACCCTTGTTGAGGGATGGGAGCGCAATCTTCATTGAGGTGACCAGACGCCAAATCACCTACATTAGCACCACATTGTGCCGCATGTGGAATCAGCTGCCTGACGAGGTTGTCGCTGCTCCTGTCTTGTCAAGCTTCAAACGGTCGCTCAACACATGTATTAATGATGACCTGTATGCATACTGGAGAGTAGTCCCTTAGGTTTATCTGATCAGGCCATGATTGTTTGAGGCTCTGTAAAAACTCTGGTAGTGGATTGATATTAACCTCAGCAATGCTAGGGATATGATTGATCGGACTGTATACTGGGACTTTTGTTACTGGAAGACGCACAATTCCAGCCATTTTCTTTGCAAAGCCTAACTATGGATATTGTTACACTTTTTGGTTGGCGCGTCTGTAAATTAGGGTTCCCTATATTCCATGCCCACCCTTTCCTGACACTAAAGCTACCTTTCCTGACACTAAAGCTATAGGGAACCCGACCAGCTAAGAGAACATCTGTGCGATTTGTCAATAAAGCTGACTGAAATTAATCAACCTGTTTTACTATTGGTGATGCATTATGGTCACCATGCGATGGGCTGTTGGCAGATTGAGATATTGTGGCAAGATTTGAGTTGTGTGATCAGATCAGGCAACTAGACTCTGCAGAATTTGGGAAGGTGTATCTTGGGCGGGCAGAAACTCAACCAATTCCAAAACTGAAGACACAAGGTTTTCACCAAACTGTATTTATTGGTACACCCACAAATCATACACCATTGCATGAAGGACCCGGGATCACAAGAATATATAGCCTCGACACCATCCAAATTAGCTACACACATATTCTAAAAATAGGGACCAGCATTTGCGTGAATCTTCTCAACAGCTCCTGTTGTGAAATTACAAGCACTCTTCTCTCGTCTTTCTTGAAATATAAACGCACAATCAAACACAGTAGCTCTGACTATTTTGTACGATGCCAGTATTTCAGCGATAGGTTTATCTATCACTTAAAATATAAAAAATCAGACAGAAACTCGCTACCCTACCCACTCGCTACGACAGAAAGCCATGGGGTGTCATCCCAGGATTCCCCATGTATCGGCTGCCAAGCGGCGCAGCATTAGCGATGACGTCACTGGTGCTCTGGTCCAGTCGTGGCCAGCCCCGTCGCCTCAGCTGCGCTTTCGAGCGTTTTGCGGTCTTTTGACGAATGTTGACGACCGGCAATTTGAAGTCGTCGCCGTTAGATAAGTAAGTTAGGTAGTTAGGTTGCAAGTCTATGCTTTTAAAATATTTTGCTTTCTTAAAAGCATATCTTGAATTAACCCTCGCCCGGGTGGGGGGGGGGGGGGGGGGGTGAATGCCACCCCTCGGTTTTTCTGGAATAACTCGCGTAATTTCCAACCGATTGCAATGCAACTTTCAGTACCGTACTTTGGAAAATGTCCACTTACTCTGACAATTTTGAATTTCTAACCCACATGACCCGTAACCTATGACCTGTTCCTCAAGGTCATGTCAGGCGCAAATGGCGTCCCGAAGTATCGATGCTTGTAACTTGTGCAGTTTCCGAGTGTTTGTTGTTCAGGAGCATGTGCGCATGTCTTTCCAGGTGACAGATGTGGTTTCCACTGAGATTGTGACCTCGATTGACCTTTTCAGAGGTCAACTGAGGTCCTTGACCCCCGATGACCTCAGATTACTTGTTTGGGCTTCTGACGGTTTCTAGGACATTTTGTGACGCTGATTCCAAATTTGGGATCCATTTTACATAATTATATTTTCCACTGGGGTCATGCGCTTCCACAGGTCAACCG
The DNA here is from genome assembly GCA_036785665.1 of Chirona hameri. Classification (NCBI taxonomy): domain Eukaryota; kingdom Metazoa; phylum Arthropoda; class Thecostraca; order Balanomorpha; family Balanidae; genus Chirona; species Chirona hameri. Next base: position 10,551 of record JAXIVJ010014022.1, on the reverse strand, counting down.
AGGTCACTGATCTCAGATGACTTGACATGACCTTTTTTGGAATTTCGCAGTTTGTAGGACATTTTGTGACGCTGATTACGAATTTGGCACCCATTAAGCATTATGATATGCTCATTCACCATTCTAGCTCGATAAAATTAAATTGATACGCATTTACAATTTTGATGACTTTTTGGTCGTTGACATGACCTCAGAGGTCACTTAATGACCCAATACCTTAGCATCGGGTATCAACAGCTTCCTCTCGTCACAAGCAACACGCTCGTTTTTGAATCGAAGCTCTAGCTCAATTAGGGGCAACACGATAAGGGGGGTCGTACCCCCACCCGAACACGTAGTGATTTTGCCCTACCCGGGCGAGGGTTAAGCCAAAACAATGCCCTTTCTCGCCCCTCAGCCAGACCGGGGCAGCGTGTGGCCGTCCCCCCTCCCCCTCAGCCGGACCGGTTAGGGTATAGCCGTCTCACCCCTCAGTCATACCGGTGCAGTGTATGGCCGTCTCGACAGTCGCCCCTCACACAGACCGGGGCAGCGTATGACCGTCTCCCCTCAGCATGAATTAACCCGCGTCGTGCCGGTGCTCGGCGCCACCTTCGCCGTGCCGGGGAGTGGGGGGGGGGGGGGGGGGGGGCGTTTCGACGCCCCCTCTAACTCGGCTCCTATGGGACGTAGACAAAAACCCAAAACCCCGTTCGAAAGCTCTTCAGAATGTATTTCGAAACTATTTAGGTTTTTCAGGTCAATATTGAGGTCACCAGAGGTCATCAAGAGTCAGATTTTCAAGTTTTAGGACTTCGCTCCAGACATTCCCAGATAGCACAGGAACTATGATAGCTAGGAACAAAACAAAAACAATGGAATGCTCTTGCAAAATGCAATCTGCAAGGTGTCCTCAGATTTGAGCTCAGGTGAATGATTTAGGCTCCAGAGCTCATCAAATGTCAAAAGGGTATTTTTTTAGCAAAACAGTTTTCACAAATATATTTTTAGCTAACAAAGATAGGGCAATAATGTTGACGCCATTGTATTTGTCTCGTCACGGCGCTTCGTATCATATGCATGATGACCATGTTAGGTCAACTTAAAAATTTGACCTCAGGTCAAGTGGTGACCCAATTAGGTGATGTTGCGCATGGGGAGACGTCTCTCGACGAGACAAACACATTGGTGCCAGTCGCACTTCTCTTTCTTGATTTTGTCAAGAGTTATTGGCAAAAAAGTGTTGGTGACCTCAGATGACCTCATCTGACCCTGTAGGGGTCACTGAACAAAAATTGAACCTGAAACTTCAAGAATGGCCTATGATAACATGATCCAGAAGGAATTGGGCTGATATAATTCGTTTCCTCAGAATAGGAAGCATTAGATTATTTCCCCATTGACGTATAATGGGGTCACGAAATTGACCCGAACTTAGATCACCGATATAAAAAAAAATCTGAGATATATGTATTGTAGATACTATTGCTCTTATGAAATCCTGTAAGTACGAAATCGATCGGCCAAAAACTGTGGCTGTGATGCCACCGGATTTTTTTTTTGGAGGTGGGGTCACGTGACCTGGTCTGGTGACCTGACCTGAGATGATCCGAGGTATTTTTTTAAACATAATGTGCGCAATTGATGCCCGAACAGCTATGCCAAAAACGGCTGCGCTGCGTGCCGCCGTTTTTTCTTCGCTATCCTCGAAAAACCTTAAGGGGCGTCTAAACGCCCCCCCCCCCCCTGCACGGCGCGGGTTAAGGGAGGAATAATTGTCCGCGGTAAACGTAATCTTAAATAAGATCGTACCTTAGGTGCAACTATTCGTATCCCGTTCGAAATATTCTCACCGCACCGAGCCGCGTGCGGCGACAGCCGAGCCGGACCAGAGCACCGGTGACGTCATGCTAATTTGAGCGATTTTGGCGCTAAAATCCCCGGATGTCTCTACCTCTCTTATACGGCCTTGCAGAATGCCGAGGACGTTGTGCTACGAGGGCGTATGAGTTCATAAGGAAGTAGATTACCATGGATTATATTTGTCGTCCATGGATACGCATCACTCTTTAAATCTAGGGAAATTCTACAAAAAGTCTCGTTACACACAACTTATCGGAAATTTAGTGGAATTTGTTTAGTGCGATGTAAACAGGACTACTGTTAGGTGATAGTTATTGATTGATAGGTCCCCTCTTAGATTATTTCTACCAAACACGTTTAGCTAAACAAATATAACAGGGGTTTTTACCCTGCGCATTTCTGGCCCACCGCGCAGGTTTTTCCCCTTTGCCTTAGACGCTGGTTTTTTTTTATTATTCAGGACTTTTCGCCCAGCTAAACACACCCCACAACCAGGTCTCGCCGAGGCGCCGGAGCTAGGGAGACTGGCAACAGTCTCCCGCTGTTGCAATGACGTCACCCCACGGCTCCATCAACTCTGACACTGTACAAGTATTCTGCTCTGTGTGTGTATGAAATATATTGTGTATGTATGTGTCTCGTGTTTTATTTTAACTTTGACTTTGAACGAAATACTTAACGTAAGATAGACTTTAGATTTACTGTGAACAATTCACTTAACGTAAAATAGCTACCCTATTCCCTTTCTTGCTCGGGTTCCCATAAACCGACTAACGTAACTCTTTGCCTGGCAAATTGCCAGAAGTACTTTCCCCAAACCCGGGATATGGCTATAGGCCGGTCCGGGTAAAACAAAAAAAACAAAAAAAAACGCAGCCATTTGTGAGTTTTCAGTACCAGTGGCTGCAGAAAGCCCGCATGTTTCATGGGTTTATGAGTGCCTTTTCTGAGGTCTTTTCAGCTTTTTGTGAGATTAATCAATTAATCAATTAATCAAATCAAAAACATTTTGTGTGATTCGAAATGCGTAAGGATTGTTCCGGTTTTTGGAAACCAACGAAGTTACCGCTCTAAATTGGGCGATCTCAGCGGGAGGGAGCGACATTGAATTAAGGTCTGTCTATGCTTTTGACATTTGATTGCGTTTTTCATCATAATGTTATTTATCTTTGCCATTAATATCTTCAGTTTTGCCCTAACTAACTTTCAATTGCGTATTTTATTTAATCAAAGCTGATTATCTAGTATACTTTTTAGCCTCTTTTGGGGCGTTTTCGGTATGCCTTGTAGAAGGAACTAACACAACCCAAAATTGCCAGATTTGCTCAAGAATGTGCATATGCAAAGCAAACTAACGTTAAATATTGCATTGTAAGAGCATATACTTATACATTAATTCATAAAATTGTGATTGATACCAAAAATCAACGGAAAAAGCCGTGTTCTTACAAGCAATATACCCATTTACCCAAAACGCCCCAATCGCCCCAAACGCAAAATACTTCGTGAAAACGGCTAACATTGCATAGGTATTTCAGAACAATAATACCTATACGATATCTTATCATTACGGGTCAAATACTTAAAGACACAGCCAATCAAAACAGCACAATGCTCCAGACCTAACCTAACCATCTTGTTAAATGTGGTTAGTGTCAACAAAGTCAAAGTAAGAAATTGAAGACAAAATACCAGACTCGAAAGTGACGTAAAATAACGATGGCAGTTTGAAACACCTTTAATAAAATAATAATATATGTATGTATATATATATATATATATATATATATATATATATATATATATATATATATATATATATATATATATATATATACCAGTCGGCGTGTGACCTTGGTTGGGGTCGGGGCGTCCGCCCGCAGCTCTTGACATGCCGTATGCCGAGTGAGCGGGGCCGCGTGCGTCCCGGCGGCGGACTGTGGCTGGGTGCGGTGCGTACTGGCCGTGAATGACTTTATTGAAAAGATTTTCGGACATTGTGGGGAAACAGTGCACTGGTGAGTAGTGGAATTGGTGACGCTAGACTGTGTCTGGACTCTGATGAGAGCGTGGATGAGTCGGCCTGAGTCGGGTTACCGACTGTCTGACGCCGGGTGTTGACAGCGACACTGCAATGTCCGTTCGCCGGAAGGTGCAGGTTTCGGTGCCGGAGATGGCACGGTGCATCGAGGGGCGCAAGGCGAAGCGGTCGGCGCCCGAGCGAGGCTCCAAATCGCCTCACGACTCCGAGCTGCCTTCTGCCAAGCGGCAGGTCGCCGCCCCCGCAGCGGCCGCGCCGGAGGGGGTGGAGCTCAGTGCGTCAGCACTCGCTGACATTCAGCGCCTAATCAGCTCCGGCATCGCTACTGTCATTGCGGCATTCGAGGCCAAGTTTGAGCATCTGGAGAGGCGGATGGACGTGCTGGAGTCGGAAGCTATGGACAGGGATGGCAAAATTGCGCGTCTTGGTCAACTGCTGGATGATCAGATCAGGTGCAATGAAGAACTCCGGGGTCAAGTGGAAAGCATTGACATGAACAGACGTCTCTCATCTCTGATTGTCACGTGCGCAGAGTTTGGTCGCCGCTCGACAAACGAAGACGTGGAAGAAAAGGCAAGAGGATCCCTGGTATCCATCTAACCACGGCCGACATACAGGTGGCTCATCGCTTGCAGGGGATAGTAGGATCATCTGCAAGTTCGTGAAGAGTAGAGTCCGAGACAAGATATTCGATGCGCGATTTGACCTGAACCGTTTCTATCGTCACTCGGGGTCGGCCGGTTCTGGCGGTGACCGGCAGATGGCGCCGCTGTATCTGTCGGAATCGCTCACCGCGTCGAATCAGTGGCTGTACAGTCAGCTACTCCAAGCGAGGAAGTCATCTGGCGGCTCCAAGGTGGCGTCTGTGTTCAGTCGCCGGGGAAACGTCTTCTGCCGGACCGTCAGAGGGGGCACCAACATCCGTGTCCCTGACGTGGACTCCCTGCGGCGGATTCTCGGCGGCGGCGGCGGACTGGCGGCTGCTGGCCCGGGTCCGGTCGGGCTGCGCTCGCTGTGGGCGGGACGCCGACCGACCACGGTGGGGAGGAGCGGTCGAGCCGACCGCCGACCGGAGCATCTCGGGGACATCGAGGGACTGTTCCGGCGCCGTCTGGTGCGGCCGCGCCGGCCGGTGTGGCTGCGCCGTCGGGCCCTATGCCGTCTAGTGCGGCCGCCGCGTCGTCTGGTGTGGCTGCGCCGTCTGGTGTGGCTGCGTTGTCTGGTGCGGCTGCTTCGTCCAGTGTGGCGGCGCCGTCAGGCCCGTCATCGTCTGGTGTGGCTGCGCCGTCTGGTGTGGCTGCGTGGTCTGGTGCGGCTGCCTTGTCCGGTGTGGCGGCGCCGTCGGGCCCGTCATCGTCTGGTGTGGCTGCGCCGTCTGGTGTGGCTGCGTCGTCTGGTGTGGCTGCGTCGTCCGGTGAGGCGGCGCCGTCGGGCCCGACATCGTCTGGTGTGGCTGCGTCGTCTGGTGCGGCTGCTTCGTCCGGTGTGGCGGCGCCGTCGGGCCCGACATTGTCTAGTGTGGCTGCGTCGTCTGGTGCGGCTGCTTCGTCCGGTGTGGCGGCGCCGTCGGGCCCGACATCGTCTGGTGTGGCTGCGCCGTCTGATGTGGCTGCGTCGTCTGGTGCGGCTGCGTCGTCTGGTGCGGCTGCTTCGTCCGGTGTGGCTGCGCCGTCGGGCCTGGCGCCGCCTGGAGCGGCCGCGTCGTCCGGCCTGATGGAGGTGGTGGTACCTGGCTCGATGTCTGCACCTGGATTTCTGGGCGATCCTGATGATCCGCCTTCTCTGCCGGGGGTTCTGTGTCGGAGTAAGTCTCTAACCGCGATAACCTGTACCCTGAACATGATACGGCCCTTGTTGAGTTTGAGCACTCTGTGAGAACTGTGTGTTCACGCTGGCCTCGGTGATTTTTTGACTGTCCGAATTGTCGCTGTGTTGTTAGCAATTTAGTTAACTTTGCTTGAGTCCTATGAACATTCTCTGGAAGAAAAAGTTGGATTGAATGCTTTAATACTGTAATCGTCGTGGGTGCGTGGAGGCATTAGCCCGAGATTAGTCTGACAGGAGAAGCGTCACAGACTAACGTTGTAGTGTTTAGTTAACGTAATGATAGGTCTAGGTTAGATCACCAGCAGACTAAGTGGTGTACCTGTGTGCTCGTGTCTACGCGGCGCGAGGTATTATGCTACCAGCCCTGTGAACGGGTATCTACGGAATCGATATGCTCATTGATCAGGGACTGTAGAACTGATTCAGCTCATTTCTGTTTGTGCAGCAAGCACATATATTGAACAGTTATCACTGGTGCTATCTGTTGAGCCTACTGATTAATCAGTTGCGGGTAGCTGCCCTTATTCGGTCTGTTGTGATGTGAGAGGCCACTGCGCACTGTAGGTTTGTAGGCAGTTGATGATGGGGCATTAATGATAGTACATTATTATCAATTGTTGAAAACTGCACAATGCACCGTGATGTAGAGAGTCCTTTTTGTTAATGTTTGTATCCCGGCCCGCCGTCCGGGCGCGATACGGTCTGCGTGTTTTGGTTGGCAGTATGCCAAGGTCAAGGTCGCGTTTAGGGGAAGCGGGTGGGGGTGGGGGAGGGGAGGAAAACGTACCTGTAGTAACGTATGCGGTAATTAAAATCTACAGGACCACGAGGGGACAATTAGGACATCGCAGCATTGCTGATACCCGCCAGCCACGCTGGCGGGTATCACGTATATCGGGTATATACGACTCGATGTTGCTGCCGCGGGGCGGTTTAGCGCTAATGGGTTCTCATATATCGCAAAGCTGCCGCCGTCGCCGCCAATATCATTCAGTGTGCTTACGCACTATTGCAACTAGTATGTGGAGTAAGGATGAGTAGCATGTAGAGTGTATCGGTAGTATCGTTTAACGTCAGGGGCTGAGGAACTCGGTTAAACGTCGGTCCGTGTTTAGGCACCTCCACACATCGTATCGACATAGTATTGTCATGTTACAGGAAACACATTCGCGCCCAGAGATCGAAAACGTTTGGAGATCCGAGTGGGGAGGGTACATAGTGTTCGCGCATGGATTAGATACTGCACAGGCAGACGTTACGATAATGTTCCCTTCAGGATACCAAAACGAGTTACTGAAGTATATTCAGATAATGACGGCCGGTTAGCTTGCTTAGAAGTGGGCAGCGAGTCAGGCCGCTTGCTTCTTTTGTCAGTGTACGCCCCCGCAGTGAATGATCAAAGAAAAAAAAGTGAATTTTTAGACTTGGTAAGAAACATATTATTAGCTCACTCAAATCGTCGCACGTTTGCAGGCGGTGATTTCAATATAAAGCTTGGAGCACTTGACAGTGATCAGGCAGAGTATAGCAATACCAGATCCGCCAAAATGTTGCGGTACATTCTAGATTAATTTAAATTGGTAGATGTTTGGAGAATACAACATCCCACGACCAGACGATATACGTGGCGCATTACGACAACACTAAAGCAATCACGGATTGATTTCATATTTGTTAGCAACGTTGTATTCACTAATGAAGTGGTGCGAAGCCGGATAGACGCTGGGATTTCGAGTGACCACAATGTTATCATCGTATACGCTGACTTTAGTACGGAAAAACGTGGACCCGGTATTTGGCGTTTCAATAATGAGTTACTCAATTGTGAGGAATTTGTGGGATCAGTGAGACAGGAAATTGCAGACGCTAAAGCAGGTCAGGGTTACCACGCAGGTGATATTAAAAAAGGCGTGGAAGTGGAAATGCTACTGAGTAATATAAGGGTTATAGCAATAAAGAAAAGTAAGACCATATCTAGAGAAAAGAGATTAGAGGAAAATTAATTATAATATAAAGTAAATGATTTGGAGGCAGAGTTGGCTGAGCATCCTTCTGGTGCTTTAGTGGGTGAATACGAGAGGGTGAAAAATAAACTTGATCATGATAAAGTTAACCGTGGTAAATTTGCTATGCTTTGCACGCAAGCAAAGTGGATAGAAGAGGGCGAAACATCCACCAAGTATTTTCTGAGGTTAGCAAATAAACGCAGCACCGAAGCTAACATCAACATCTTTTTTTCTCATATGATCGCCAATAGAGGTACGCTCCACTGACAGTCGAATTCGTGAAGATAAGATATAACAATAAATACAGAACGCAGCACACACATCACATAATCACACAGCCTAAAGTTTACAGTCACAGACTACAGGGTTAAAACGTACTTGATCACCTGTGCTCCAAAAGCTCCAAAACTGTCCTAGAAGATGTCTGCGTTAAAAGCACTGCCTAAAAAGGCATTCATTGCTCAAGGGAGCCGGCAGAACATCCCAGAGTCCACAGTTCTTACCCGTGCTCGAGGCACGGATAAAAGAGAGACGGTGCGGGTCGATCGAGGCGGCACGTGCAGGGGAAACGACTCGAGCAGGACCTGTGAGTCCACTTTCCCCCGCAGGATGTTCCTCAAGAAGAGCAGGTCATGCTGCACTCTGCGTGATGTTAAGGAAGGACATTTGAAATGGAGCAGAAGGCTACCATAAGAGAGATAATTAGCTTGTCCGGAGGATGTATGAGTGAGTAGCCAAATGAGGAAATTGTGCTGCACTCGATCGACCCGCACCGTGTGGGAGTTGGCCGCCCCCGCCCAGACCACGCTACAGTATTATAAAATCGAACGCACGTTCGCGAAGTACGCAGCTAGCACTGCGCTCCGGTTGAATTTTGAAGTGCTAGTACTGACTTGAAAAGAACGAGTAAGGAGGCCTAGTGCTCGGTTGGCCCTGCTGACTATGTCAGAGACATGTGATGCAAAGGTTATTTTGGTATCTAGTGTTACGCCGAGGTCCCTAATTTTGCTTACATGCTCAAGTTCGGTACTATTTATAAAATATTTTGTCTGGACGGGTGCACGCCTGAGAGTCATCGTAAACAATTTGCATTTTGCAGGGTTGAGGGTCAGTCCCAACCTGACGGACCACGCTGATAGATGGCCGAGATCCCTCTGCAGTAACAGTCCGTCAGCTGGGGAGGTGTTTTGCGGACAATTTTGACATCGTCTGCATACAAAAGGCAGCCGGATTCCATGTTACTCGGTAGATCGTTAATGAACATCGAAAAGAGAAGGGGAAACAACAGTGATCCTTCTGGAACGCCGGAGGTCATCGGTTTCCAGTCGGAGGTTTTTCCGTTGACGATAACTGTCTGGCGTCTATCAGACAGATACGAGACGAACCATTCCAATGCAAGCTCCTTCAAGTGGTAGGAGTGTTTTAGCTTGTGAATGAGAAGCGCATGGTTGACTCTCTGAAAAGCGGGTGAGTAATCAGTATAAATGGCGTCCGTCTGATATCCGTGGGATATGGCCTCCCACGCGTGCTTAAGATAAACACTTAGGTTCGTGCTGCACGAACGCCTAGGAATAAAATCATGCTGCTGCTGGCTCAAAACCGGTACGACATGACGGAATAGCTCATCATAAACAACGCGTTCCAGTATCTTCCGAAGAGAGGAAGCAGGGAAACAGATCTGTAATTTGATGGCTGATGGCTCTGGATTAAAAGCGGAAGATGGTAACTTTATTCGTGGCAACTCTGCGATACTAAATGAGTGTGTGCAACATTATCGTTCATTATATGCCTCGGCACTGAGTTCCGCCGATGATGCTATGTTTGCGTTAGATGACAATGACCCCCGCCTTTCTGAAGAGGAGAGATTAGAATGTGAAGGGCCAGTTACTAAGAACGAATGTCGAATTGCTCTCGCAAAAATGGCACGCAATAAGGCAGCAGGAGTATCAGGATCCTCGGCTGAGTTTTTCTCTTTCTTTTGGGCGGAACTGGGCGCAATTATTGTAGACTATTTTAACGATGCGAGGGGCAGAAAGGAGTTGTTCATTACACACAGAAGGGGGATTCTTACTCTGATTCCTAAGAAAGGCGATCAGAGCATGTTGAAAAACAAGCGACCGATTTGTTTGTTGGACGTGATTTATAAAATACTTGCAAAGGTCATAGCGAATAGATTAGCGGGAGTTATTAGTAAAAATAGTACATGAAAATCAAACCGGTTTTATTAAAGGGAGGTACATTGGGGAAAATGTAAGACTCATTGCAGATATCATTTCTTACTGTAATATGGACGACTTACCAGGGGTATTATTAGCTGTAGATTATAAGAATGCGTTCAATTCCCTGGAACATGAGTTCTTATGGTTCACGCTTGAAACCTTTAATTTGTGTGCCAATTTTTGCTCCTGGGTGAAGCTTTTGTATTCTGGAACCCAGCTATCTATTAAGAACAACGGTACTACGTCAGAGTGGTTTCCCTCTACTCGTGGCACCTTTCAAGGATCACCGCTAAGCGGGATGGTATTTAATTTGGCGGCGGAATTGCTTGCCATAAGAATAAGAAAAACGAGAAATATTCATGGCATAGAAATAAGCAATGTTGAAGTCATGATGACTCAATATGTGGACGACCTAACCCTGTTTCTCAAGGATGAGAAATATCTAATGAAGCTTTAAAAAAAAAAAAATTGAGGAGTTAGGTAATGCATCCGGGTTGCGTGTAAACGAAAGTAAAACGAAGTTAATGTGGCTGGGCGCATATAAGAGACAGGAAAAGACAGTGCCGCAGACTAGACAGTACTAGACCCCCCCCCCGACAGCCCCTCCCGGCTATAT